>JANCMC010001126.1:112745-177861 GCA_024363005.1 Charaxes varanes
TACACAACATTTAAGGTCCTTATTCATATAACTAGCGGTGCTCGCGTCTTCATCCGCGTAAAATTAGTTAAAAAAAAGTAGATTCAACATTAGCGTGATGATATATAGCCTTATAGCCTTCCTCGATAAACGTCTCTCTAATACTGAAAGAATTTTTCATATCGAACCAGTAGTTCCTGAGATTAGCGCGTCCAAGCAAACTTTTCAACTTCATATATTAGTATAGATACATAGCTGGTTTAAGTAATATAGAAATATAAAATATATTAAATTAAATTTTGGGTTTTATTTAGGAAAGAAAAAGTTTTATATATGGTTGTTCCAGTTTTCTAATTTAACATGACTATTATGACTTCTTTACATAAATATGCCTATGTAGTCGGTAATGTTTATAACAAATAGGACTATATGACACACGGACGTCTGCTCCTAAGGTAGACCACTTAATGCCTGTGTTATAGATAATAGCCGCCTGTTTTACACAAATTTTTTTATAGAAATATATAAATACATACATATAGACAATACACTCAAGACTTGAAGCGGGAATAGAATCCACAACCCCCAGAGCGGAAGGCAATGAACCTGCCAACTGTGCCAACGTGCGGACCAGTCACAACAAGTCTAGCGGGTATTCAAAATTGACATTTATGTTTTTCTTCGGTTATAAAAAAAGAAGTTAGTAGCAGTTTTGTCACGTGAGCCTTTTAAAAGCGTTGTTGCATATTAAGTGACTCATAGAGTGTTGCCTCTTTTGATAGTGTTGCAATACTTGATGTTGTTTGTGTTTGAGTACCACAATACTTTAGACGGGTAATCCCTTCACTTCTGTATTCTGTTTTGGAGTATTTTTACAGACTTCTTTGGTATTTATTTAACAGATTTCTCATACTAGTAATTGTAGTTCTATTACTTGTTGAAAAAGTGTCTATAATTGTAATGGTCAATGTAACAAAATTACAAAAAAAACTCGAAAATCCTATCGTTGTACGCTACCTAAAGTGTTTTTGTTCAAAAGCATTTTAAAAATACAACGCAGTTATTTATTAATTTTAAATCAACTGCGAATATATTCATTGACGGACGTCATCGTTTAATGCGTGTTTTTACACGATTGGAAACTTACTATTGTTAAAGATTTCAAATCTATCTATTTATATGTGAACCCGTACGTTGGTACTGACTGCGGAGTACGAAATTTGGTTTTCACAGATTTTAACTCAGATTATAGAACCAATTGTCTATAGTCTTACTAAGAGTATAATATATATAAATAAAATTATTAAACTAAAATCACAAGCACACCAATGCCAAACATTTTACGCACTGATATATATATTTTTATGCCAAAGCGTAATCATGACTGCGGAGGTAAAAATATTGTCAAATAATGCAATTTCGATGTACAGTCGACCAATAAATTGGTTTGCCACGCTAAGGTCAAATGTCGTTTGCACGTCACTAAGTCAACAAGGCTTATTTTTGCTTGTTATGCATTATGTTAATTTCTAACAATAACCCTTAGCAAATTTTTCTTTAAGTAGGAAATGTCATCCATAATAGTAAAGCACTTTCTTTGTCGACAATAGAAAAGAAAATTAGCTTTAAATAAGCATGTAATACGCAAATCTAACAATTTCTGTGACCACCGGGTGATCTATAGTTTAAATAAATGGTACTAAACGGGTCAAACGACCAGGCCATTTATTTGATGACAGGTTACTATTGGTGCTCTCAGAATCAGAAGCCTTTATTGCTAAGGGACTCCCAGAGTTTGGAAAATGTCATTTGATTCTTCTTGAATGTTCTTGTTGTATCACTTGTATTGATAGAGAAATACCACAGGTGGCAGCTGGTTCCAGATTAACGACTCTCTGGAACAAGACAAAACATTTACATATACTATTTTAAAGGATACAAAAAGTTCATTGTGTTTCAAAACCGTACCTAAAGTTTATAAGTAAACTATCTGAAATAATAACCGTGAGGAAGATCAGACATAAGGAAAACATAAACGTAGTTGAGATTTGATGCATTTTGTATTATTCGCTTTAGGTAGCGGAGATAATTAATCAAAGATTTGTATGCGATTATAAAAATAACGAGTAAACAATTTTTTCACCCATTTATAAACAAAGTAATTGACTATAATAAGTCAATCTTCTCTTTACAACAAAATTTAATTGCTTGTATTTACTTGACTTGCCTAAGTGCGGCGGATATCATTAAATAATACTAAAACTTTATTTCTTTAAATAAATTTTAGGTCGCAAGGAAGTGTAGCTCTGTCCGTCCGTCCGTCCGTGCATTTGTCCGCCCGCAAGGTGGTCCCCACTAGGATTCCTATTAGAAGTAGAGGCTTGAAATTTTTCATGTCGATAAAACATGCTAAAAACTCACTAGGAAAATTATTTTGAATGAATTCGGTCAAGAACTTTTGAAGTTATTTAACAAATACGTTTATCACGTATCAGATACGGAACCCTTCAATATAGGCGTGTCTTGAGGCGTTCTTACCCATTTTATTTACAAGTAACAAATTTTAGCAAAAAGGAAAGCATTAGTTTGTGTAAAAAATACCGATGGGGATACACAAACAAAAGACAATTTATTTGAATATTACTAAGAATTAATTTGTAACTTAATAGCAATTTTCATAGAATTCATCGATGAACATTGAATGCATCGAGTAATAGAGTTTACGCGGCAGAATACTAAAATAGCGCAGTGCACATGCATTTTCTGAATCTATTATGCAATAAATAACCGGTGAAACGTTTTAGCGTTGTATATCATCATTAGTTACCTAAGTACCTACATTTATTTCTAAGACCTACATCACGAAGACGGACTTTGCGTTATGACAACAACGTGTTATCAGGAAGAAGACGCTATGTGGAAGAAATATAAGTGTTATTTGTATCCAACTCTTCTCTTAAACTAAAGAAATCGGTGCTTTATCTTTGACGTATCTGTATATAGTCGACCAAGAAATTGATTTGCCACCCTTAGGTCGAATATCACTTGCACGTCAATTAGTTATAAGGCTTATTTTTGCTTGTTATTCTTTACGTTAATTCCTAACAATAACCCTATGTCGTATTTTTTTAATTTTTAGTTTTACTAAAACCTACTTTTTAATATATAACGACTTTTATCAGTCGATTTAGAATGAAGCTTGTTTTTAAATTGGTATCTATGAACAAAGAATTAGGTATAAACTATTGACCTTTCATATCATAACCCAGTTTTCACGATTCAATACGAAATATTAAGGTCGATAAACAAAAACGAAAGAATTCAATTTCTTTTGTTTGATTTCAATTCTATGTTATAGAAATGGTCTGTGTGTGTTTTAAATAAAATATCCTTGGAACGCAACAATAGACACATTTACAGAAATGTACAGATAATCCATTAAATTATGAATGCAGTAATGCATTGTCTATTAGTCAACGACAATCAGTCAATGCGACAGGCTATACCTACTAAAACGCACGGAAGGTTTGATCAATAATCCATTCGTGGTATAGTGTGAATTAAATTCTATTTCGTATTGGTTATAAGTGACTCATTCTACTATAATACTTAATTATAATATACTAGAAATATCTTATCTCTAAAATATAATCTTATGAACGATATTAAACGAATTTCGATCCTAATACTAAGATTACGCTAATAAACATAAAATCAATATTACAATTAATTAAGCTACATTAATAATATGAAATAAAGTGCAGGCGTGTGCGTACACGCTCATAAAACCATCGCATGATGGTTTTGTGGAGCTATATAAAATATTAGTTATTTCAAACCTATGTATATGCGGTCTAGAAATTTGTTTAAATCTATTGAGACAAATGCCTTAGCATTCCATGAATTCACCGTGCTTGTGCTTAGTCTGGGACCTGCGACCCAGGTATAGGTTTAATATTACTCACTGCCCGTGTTTTCTCCCCTGCCTAGCCAAATCTGGTATGTACCTTCTAGTGTGGTTTATAATTATTATAATCACGTAGATAGATATTATAGAATATGTTTATGTATGTTGTTCAACGGACTCGATACACGAGTGTAATAAAAAATAGGACATAATATGTGACGGTAGTTGGCAGTCATGCAATTGCTTTAACTAGCAATAGTGTAATGAACGGAGTGTGCCATTACTTGTATTGGCAGATGAATATCTTGAGACTATAATCTCGCTAAGTACTTCGTGCGCATCGCATTCCATTATATTAGTACCTCGTTACATATACACCAACATCGTCAATAGCTCAACGATGTGGAATACGAAATAGTTCGACAGTGGTGTAGCTGGCATTGTAGAGGGTATCATGATTTGTTAAAGGGCTCAAATACTGGACAGCTTGTGCGTTCGTTTAACCCAGAAAAAACACTTTTTCTAACTATGGGGTAACATATTTTAGGGGGCCGAAAAAATGACAATCTACGAATACAATACATATTTGATTATAAACTAAGAAATAGTCAATATCGGCTGTTTGGTAATTGCTGCTGACAGATTCATTCATCGTTAATTTGTATTCATTTATTACTAATTACATTCATTTCTGTGGGAAAAACATTGCTAAGAAAGCCAATTGTTTAGATTACACGAGCTTCAACGTTAGATATCTTCGAGAGCATTTTTATCATCATTTTGTGCAATAGTCATGATACCCGTAACATACAGGTTCGATTCCTGCGTATTCCGACATTTCACTTGTACCCTTTCACTAGGTTAGTAACCTTGCTTGTAGAAATACTCAGAATATACTGTATTTTTCGCAGACCTGTCGATTCCTGGTTTTGTCAGAAAGTATAAAAAGTTTAAATAAAGAATTAAAATCAGCAAATAGAATATAATAAAAGGAAAAACATGGAAAATGTGTTTCTCAATGTAATCAATATTTTGATCCCCGAATCAAACTTCGTGTATAGTAATTCATTCACGATAGGAAATTCATTTCCAAATATGAAACTATTTTTGTCACTTTGGGTGAAATGTGTTTTTTCTGTAAATTGAATAAGTAGATAAACAGTCTCTGGATGAATATATTAAACAGTAATATAACGCAGAGGTCTTATAACGCATTAATATTATTCCACAATATATAATATTATATTATGCGCATTCGGGGCCGTTCAAGTGCGTTGTACGAGAATAATCCTATAACGCGTTTTCCTACAATAAACAATAAACGTACAGTGTTATAAAGAGGATTACAGTATAACTCTAAAAGCCTGCGAGCTACTGTAACAGCTCCAGGAATGTTAATATATCCCAATAATATACTTTAGTCTTTCTGAAAAAACTGCTCGACCGATTTCGGTAAAATTTATACGGGTTATGAAATATAATCTAGCAAACAAAAAAGATGACAGAATTAACCCATATCGCATATCGCATCGTCTAACATACATACAAAAAATATACAGTCGAATTGACGTTCTTCTTTTTGGACATCGGTTAAAAATAGCAAATCACAGCCTAATATTAAATTCAAAATGACTAAAACATATTTTTGGCATATATTAACATTCTAGGCCGTGGGGTTGTAATTTAAAGACGACAAAACAGACTGGCTTGATTAAAACGTGACTATATATAACCTAAAAAAGAAAATAACAAAAATTCCAAGTTGCCAATATCATAACTTTTTTTGGTAGATTTTATTTTACACATTCTATATAATGCTCAGTGTTAAAATAACCACAAGAGCACGGACCGACTTATGTTTTACGGTTCTTCTATTCCCAAATTACTCTATGTTCGCAATTGTAGCCTAACGAAAACCTTCCCGGAGCTGTTACGGTAGCTTTCACGCTATAACAGAATATTAGCGTATCGTAACAGTCGACGTAAAAAGTAAACAAATCTTAAATAAACACGTACCTAGCTATTGGGCGATCTTTAACTTTAACCATTCGATAAACTGAGTTGAGAGTACCAGACGACAATTACACACTTAAAACTTTACGCAGTGCCGTAAAGTTTTAAGAAATCATATGTACGGGCTGGGTGCCGTGGAGTGATATTTATTTATGGTTGTGGTAAAATTAAAGACGTCTTCCAAGACGTCAACCATCCATGGTTAGTGGTAAATGGTTAAAAGGTTAAATGTTTAATGGTTACTGGTTGATGACCGACTCAATAATTTATTATTTATACTATAATGTTACCAATGTAAAGCGCTAGATATGCACAATATCTGTACATATGACTGTGTGGTGCTTTGCCCGTACATATGTTCACCTTTAAATACTGTAGACGTGGGAAAAACCCTTTAGTGCAAATAGCACTTTGAAAATAAATTAATATAAATTAGATTAAAAGGTTTCTTTGAATAATGAATTCATTTGCATGGAATAGTGAAAATCAAAGTAAATACTACATCAAACCGACTACAGAGATGTGGATTAATAGTAAAGTTTCAACAAGACAAATGATGCTTTTCATAGCACGACAACTTTTTACTGAAACGATGTCAATTTTTAACGCCCGCGGCAGCGCTACGCGAGACAGAAGCTGATGTGCGATGCTGTTGCTTGTCATAATGAGTTGCGCTTTTTTTCAAAGCAACGGATGCGGTGTTATTGATCGATCTGACAAAACACCAATAATCCGGGAGTTTTTATAACGAATATATACCGAATATATACCGAGTTAAACACGTAGCATATTGTTTTTTAAAGATCGGTATTGCATGTACGAGCGTACTGTTAGCCCTCATTCGCACGAGAGCTTTATTAACGTGCGTTAAAAAAGCGTTCAAATAGAACAGGGATTCCTAAGTTTATGTTCACTCGGCAGCGCTTTTATGACGCGACGCTTTTTTATCGTGCAATGTTCCATTTTTACCGCTATATGTATACATATACGCTGTATTTTCGTATCGACGACGCTGAAAAACCGCCTACACCGAAATTTAACGCAACGCTTTTTTAACTCTCGTATGAATGAAGGCTTAATCTAGACGTCTATGGACGTCGGATGACGAATATCTTTTGACAAAGAACGCCTGTCCGTTTGCCTCTTATCAAATAAAGAGTGGAATAACGGTAAAAATACTGTTTTGTAAATAAAAGACGGTATTAATTTTTTTTGTTGATATAAATTAATATTAATATAGTGGAAGCAAAAATGGTACATATTTGAGCGACCTAGATCTCTTAATTTGCGAGATACATAACAATAGCGAAGAAAAAACCATAGCGCTGTTTTTCTCAAGGTAATAAATGTCAACGGAGTTTCTGTAATAGTGTATTTCCGCACTAACTCTATTCCTCTCGAACGAAGAAATCCTTTTATTAGATAAAGTGTAAGACATAGATTTCACTTATAAATAAAAATTAGTGCTACCAGTTTATTATCAATATTTAAATTTGTGCTAATTTTTGTTGACTTTTTTTATTTAAGTTTAGTTTAAGTTTTTTTATTGTCCACTACCTACGGTGTGGCACTGTCTTAACACATGGATTAATAACACGGAGTGCGACAGTTCTCTAAACAATGATAAAACAAAACGTATTGTAGATATCATTTGATTTTTTTAAATATATAGCAACACGTTCGAACTTTTCTTTCTTTATATTTGAATAACACAATTTGAAATTGGCCACCGTTTTGCTCAATGCGAGAGAGTCAAAAATTAGAGTTTTGGTCTATATTAACAAGCTCTCCGTATAGATATTAGCGATAGCACGACGAATTATTTTTTAGTTTGTCCAACACAACTTTCAATGTTCTGCAAAACATTAAGAAATATAAATGATATCCAATTATCCAATTTTTTCGGTTTTATCATTGTTTAAAGTAAGCAAGTTCACGTGCCGCATATTGTACAACACATATGATTTTTTTAATCTAGGAAGCTTCTATAAGGTCCTTTGACAGGAGTTCATCTTAAAATGACTTGAAATCCTTTTATCTAATCCAGATACGAACGTAAGATAACTTAGTATGTCCAAGAGGAAAATATGTTTAAAGACTTATAAATTATAATAAAGCAGATTATACTAAAAATCATGTGTTTCATTTTCTGCGGCACTGGGGTCACATTTCATTCAGTATTAAGACTTTATCTATCGTGTAAATGGTATTAATGTTACTATGTCTGTATTATTTACTAGCTGTACCTCGCAACTTCCTCCGCTTGGGCCGCTCGTATCACTTAGGGGTTTAAAAATAGTTTTTGGATAAGGATTAATATCATATTTATAAAAACACCTTCACAAATAATGCATTATTTTGGAACAAATTTGGTCAGCATATAAAAAGTTATAGTGAGCGAAACTTAAAAGATATTCTGTCGCATACTTTTATTTAGAACATTTAAAGGGGAACAACTCTCTCATATACGATTTTTGCGAAACTTTAACCGTTTTCGCAGCGCACGCCGGAGAAGCTCTGAAAAGAAAAACCCCCAATTTTGAAGTATTCTTCTTTGGTGCTCCGGTTTTCTCGGTCTTAGCGTGATGAAGTCTAACACTGAAAGATTTTTTTAACTTAAAGCAATAGTTGCTGGCATTATGGCGTTCAAGCAAACAAACAAACTCTACAGCTTTATATTAGTAAATAATAAATATATAATTATAAATAATAAGTATAAATATATTTACTGGCACATGTACTGCCGGCGCCCGGCGCGCACATTGTTTCAGCAACGTCATCATTTTAGCAGGCTGTCACGCCTGCAACTCTTCGCCCCGTAAGTAACGTCTATTAGAGGTATTTATTGTCGCAACTCGAACAGTAAGTACACACCGCGCGCATTGAAACATTTCGCATACAGATAACTCGCGATAAATTGGCCAGTTTATCATCGGTACTATTTCATTATAATGTATTTTGCGCGCTATTTGTGATCACAGTAAACAAGCTAGATAATATTCAAAGTTACTAGTAAGTAATATCAAAGGTAAGTGACTGTTAATTTAGTGTATGAAATTACCTATCAAATTAATCTGTGACATTTTGGTAACATTGTGTTCAACCTAAAGGCTTTTAGGGTTCGGAATTTTTCCATCATTCATAAACCTGTACCCCAAAATAGAAATTTTGAAAGACCTTAAGTTTAATAAAAATTTTAAATTTATTTAAATACTTCTCCCGAACATTATGTTGTAGTTTATTACAAAAACGGATACAATGATACCCAATTGCGGAGTTAATTTTACGGAGTTTAGTAATATGCATTGGTTTTATTACTAAATTTATTAACAATAACACCGAACTCGTTCAATATATTTATTTTTTATGAACCTAAATAAGATGTTCTAAATGTATTGATTATATTTATGTATGTATTTGCAACACCTTAAACAATTTTTAACGGGTCTCCGGGGCCCTTGTCACATTAGATTAATCGAATATAGTGTTATGACAAAAATTGTTGAGTTGGATCGTCTTTCTATCGCGGAGCTGTCGACGCGGACCAACATATTAGACGTTCCTGGATGATGGATGCGAGGCGAGGTCGGGGCGCCTCGATCCCAACAAACGGTGCCCGGTGATTGGCAGCCCACCGCCCCGACTAGCCTTTTTGCCGGTCTAGCGCTTTTTGCGAGTATAAAGTCAAAAACGTGTATATAACCGCCGCGTCGTGTCGATCCATCTCGCGTGTCACTTACGATGAGCCTTTGGCTCTGCACGACTGAGTTTGTTTTTTATCTTGTAGAGTGTATTCAGTTTAAAAATGTACGCATACGCCCTCCGAAGTATTCACCTCTACGTGTAAAATAGATTTTAGACGCAATACACGCAAGCTCTTCCATATCATTGGCGTTTAGTTGTCGTTGCAATGTTTTTTTTATGTTACAAGGGGGCAGACGAGCAGGCAGCAGGCTTTCCCAATAATTCCAAGATATTTAATAGTAAATTTTATTACATGATGAAAAATTAGAAGATTTTTTATTTTAATAGCATATTTCATTTTAACATTAGTAAGTAGTACTTTCCAATAACTGGCTACATATTGAGTGATCATAAACACTATGTCTACCTAGATAATCAATTTAAGTAATTAATTAATAGAATTTTCAGTTTGAAGTTTTCTTGAATGCTGCCAATATCTTGCAATCTTTCTCCATCCTTACCTATACAAGCAGTGCTGGTTGACTCTGGTTATCCAAGGTCCATCTGTGGATAAAAAGGAAATATTGACGGATATACCGTCTCAGCATAACAAGCTAGGATTTTCTTGATATAGCTACACATGATATGCTTTTACATGAAAACACAGGAATTGCTGCTAATAAATGATTTAAATGTAATAATAGAGCGATATAACATACTAATATTTTATATTTACATTAAGTTTATAATGAAAATAGAAGTATTTGTAATTGGCTAAGTGTAAATAAGTATCACGTGTGAAAATAATGTTCGAAGTTTTTATTCAATGTTGTGATGCAAAAATAATGTTTCAAAACAATTAATACCACTTACTATATTTTTGTCAGGGTGCACAAGTATAGACAACCTTCTATACTTCTTCTTAATGTCATCCAAAGTAGTTTCAGGGTCAACTTGTAAAACTTCGAAGGGATTCAAATTGAAGTATGTCGATCCTGGCCGAAGAAGCCTTTCTATTTGTTGTTTCGGTGTAAGGACAGAGTCTCGTTTTTCAATTTCTTTAACCTAAACAAAATACAAAATGTAGCTTAATAATAGCATCATAACTAAACCTTACACATAACTATTCACAACATAAACTTTCTGAAATGTTATTAGGTTATATTACCTCAGAATAGAATTCTTCAAAAGACTCTTTACCACTAGGTGGAATAGACGACATGATTATAAAATCTGCAACCCTATCAAGCTATCATTAAGTATAAAAGATATTAGCGATAGTCTTAGTACTTAAAAACAATAATGTTGTTCCAATTTTTACATCTAAACTTCAGGACTCAGGTCACACTCACAAGTCACAGCCACAGATAACAGATAATTTACACTAGTCACAGCAGTCCACAGAAGATAAAATACTATTAGTGCTAAAACCATAGTCTAATGTTGTCTATAAACTATAAAGATAAACAATGCTGACTGAAACTGTTCACACCTGGTTAATAGTATTTTAATGAATTATGAAGGGATTTTTTAAAGGGTTGATCGTTGGGTGGAGTATATATAGTGATCGTATGTAGAAACTTCGCTAGCGTGAGTTGGATTTTGTATGGTACACGATATGGTTTGCACCGCGTCCGTCCACCTGTCCCTACAGTGCCATCTAGTTTGCTTTACTGTACTTTTCTACTAGACATTAGCGCCATGTCACTATATAGCGACGGCTACATAGCTATCATTATGGTAGCTAGCAAAAGCATATTTAAAACTTCTCTTGAAAAACATTTTCAATACTACTTATGTAGTAAGTTAGGTATCGTGACATAGAATTGTAATAATGCATTAATTCAGAATGTTTGCATATTTTAAGTGAGGTACTCGAATTTCTTTTCGGTAGTGAATGTTCTCCTACGAGTAACTGCGCAGTATTTTTAACATATTCGACTATCTGACCCCCGACGAAAAAAAGACGAGTGATATAAGTTTAATGTGTATCTTTATATATATGTGTCTGTATGTGGAATCGTACTTTTTAATCGAAAGAACGGATTATACTGCGGGTTTTAAGGTTCCGTAATCCTACAAGTTACCCTCATAGTTTAGCTCTGGCCATCCGTTCGGTCCATCTAAAAATAAATAATAAATCTGTCCGTCCGCAATGTGGGCCACCCCTTGGATTTCCTAACTATTAGGTGTGGAGACCTGAAGTTTTCCATGTTGACAGAACATGTTAAAAATTCATTAAGAAAATCATTTTGTGCGAAATTGTATCACAACTTTTGAAGTTATTGAAAAAATGCCTTTATCGCGCATCGGATATGGAACCCTTCTATATGCACATGTTGACACGTTCTTTGTCACTTTATTTATTTGAAAGCTGATGTGATCGAGATGATTCTTAGCTACAGTTTATCAAGATAGTTTAGGTGTTTGAAGGTCATCAACACTTTTTTTCAACGGCGGATTTTGTCCTCCTGGATTTGTAGTAGCGGTGTGTTCTAAAAAATTTAATTTTATATTATTCATTTGTTGTCCTGACCCATTTTTTGTACTAAACCCGCAATAATATTAGTTCGGACAACGAAGCAGAAAACGTCATTAAATCATACATTTTCGTGACAAATGGAAATTATAATATTTATGTTTTTTTCTTTATTGCGGGAAGCAAACAGATACATTAACACAGGTAGTTTTTAAAGTAAAGATCTTATATGCCCCAACAAAGTTTTCACTTAAGTTAGTAACAATGGCAAGGGAATTTAAATAACTTTGCGCTGAACAGCTTTTCTCACTCGGCAATTTTTGAGCACGTTATATGTGAAAACATTCCCACGCACGAATATGATTAATACAATTTGTACACTTGTGATTAGTGGCTACTAGGTCGACGGATGGGGTATTGGAATTTCTTACTTGCGAAATGCAGTAATTTTGGGACGAAGTTTCTAATAGGAGGACGCGGAGAGTTACCCCAATCGGCAAAAAAACGTCCGCGTAAACGTAACCATAACCTTGTTAATATAGTATGTATTTAGATATATTATTTCGACTACATTAAGGTCATCTGTCTGCCGGCCCGTTGCTCTAGGGATGTTATTTTTTCGTTATATTACTTTTACGGCTTTGGGAGCGAGAGGTCCCGCGTTCAGATCCCGGACGAGCTCAATGGCTTTTTTATAGATATCGCAAATATAATTTAACAAAATATATACATATACATTATTCGAATAATCCTTCACATTGTAATAGGATTTTGGAATGAGTTTACGTTTACGTTTCGAAAAGGTTTCAATTTATTTAAAGACATTTCCCAAATATCAGGGAAATTTGTTATAAAACCGTGTACATTTAAATGTGGAATTAATCTTACGGAGCCTAGTCTCAACTAAGTGCTTTTGTTATTTCTGCGTAAAATCGCCCACTTTCTCAGATTTATGTATGTTTTTATGCATATATTTTCCAAAATATATTGACAGTGAACTGGTGATATTTTAAAGTACTTAAATAAGTTTAGTGGCGACTCTCTGGGGCTCATGTTATTTAGGTATATGGCCCAAACACCCTTTTGCTGCAAATATAGTTCAATATCAGCAGCATTAAGTCATAGCAAAATGTATGTATGCGGTATGGCTCTTCATTATTTTGTAATTGCGTATTAAGTACTTAAATATTCATGATTAACTTTTAAAACGCTGATAAGATAATGCAATCTTTGCGAACGTGTCCACGACGGCAAATATAAATGTGATAACAATAACATATCGCGTTTTGTAAAACGCATTCAATTGATTTGATTAGATAGATATCGTTGTAAAGATTTTAATATTGTCGTTGACATAATCGAATGTGAAAAGTACATCGTACGAATAGAATATTTGTTCAAATAAAAATCCTATTAAAAATACGTTATGCACAGGTACACACGGATGACACATCCACGTTTGTCCAAAAATGTTAGAGCTACGAGAGCTTACAAAATGTTTTGAATGCAATGCCATTCGTTTACACTAAAAGATCGAGAAGGAAGAGATGTTCTTGTTCTTGCCCTAGCTCTATGTTCGATCGGTCTAAGTTATTCACTACCGAAATTCCCATGCGCAATAAATCGACTGAGCGGCTAAGTGCATAGCTTAAGCAGTATTTGTTAATTTTTAGGTCTAATGTGAGTTAACGATACCGGCAGCTTCGTTTCAACGGCCTCTATCAGCCAATCAAAGAATTATTTCAATATATCCAATACTGAGATACAGCTATTTTTGTATTTTTAATTAAAAACTTAATTTGGTTAAAAAGACAAAAAAATAATAAAATAACATTTCAATATTAATGACTTCGTTAACTATTATTAAACTACAGAATTTGTTACTATAATGCCGTGTTTATTGAATTATAAGCGAAATGAGTCGTAAATGACAAAACGTTTTTTGCTATATCACTAAAATCTAGTTTTTTGAGTTAGGTCAGTTTAGGATTAAGCGTGCGATTGTGTAAAATTGTAAAACAAATTATAGATACCAGTAGGTACGTGTAAAATTGTCAGATATACATATAAATTCATATAAATCATATTCCACCAAAGATATTTTCATGTAAAATGTTGCCACAACCAGATTATAGTAGCTCTCACTGGCAGAAACTTTCAGATCTCTTAAAAGAGCCACGCCTTAACTCTACGCGTTCTAACTTTACAGGTCCTAACTCTACACGCCATAACTCTACACACCTTAACTCGAAACGTCGCAACTTCACTGACTCTACACCCTAGGCAAAATATGTGGTTTGCGACTAAGAAAATGACTCCTGTTATTTATCAGTTTTTATCAGTGGGCGTAGTAACTTAATCAGTGAGTCAATCACTAGGTTAAGCAGTTCTTACCGCGGCTGAATGACATATGGTTGTACCCAGTCTAACGGGTTTTAAAAAATCGGACCTCTCCCATGAAAGGAAGGCACGTAAAATAGTGGGTTTCGATTAATGTCACTTTTCACAACCAGTGTTAGAACGGGTCACAGCGAGAGCTACTTAACCTAGCGATCGACCCAAATGCCGACCACTGATTAGGCCACGACGTCCTCAACCTCTATATAAACTATAATTGTGCCACATCTCATGTCCTCCGTTCGCGCAATTTTCGCAAAATGGTACCAAAAGCTTTTCATTCACGTATTAAATATTTAATACGTGAATGTCACGAAAATATTACGTATTAAATATTAAATATTATATATATAGATAGATGCATTCATAAAATATCTCACCAATGGCATTATTAGTGTCCGTAACGCAGTATCTCCAAGATTCCTAGGTTCCTTCGGAGCCGAAGAGCGCTTTCCTCAGTGGAGGGAATATATAAGCACAACTCTACACTGACATTCTCTGAGTTCTTATTTTTTTCTGTGGGCTTTGTTTTGACCTAAACCTACATATATCTATGATATGGAGATTAGAATTAAAAGACTAACATCTTTATATACTTATTAATAATGTCGGTTGAATTACTAAAACAGGAGGAGGCGCCAAATCTGCTTCACCGTGAATTTCATTCATTTGCCTATACCATCTAGCGCCGCTCTGGTAGTTTATTGGAAATTCATCTACTAGATAGAAATTCATCTGCTACACTCATATCATATCATACCATTTATCTTCCCCAGCGTCATTCTGGACATTTTTGAACTATTATCTGAGCTATAATGTTGGATGCTTTTTGAACTTTTCTCCCATAAAAGATGTTACTCCTTATATTCTAATCTTCATAATTATGATCTTTGGCCAACACACACGATTCGCTACAATACCGATGATAGTTATCATCGGGAGAAAGACTTCAAAGTTTATTCATAAAGTCATTTCTTAGTACTTACTAGCCTACCAGGTACTAACTAATAAGTATGAAGATGAGATGATGATTTTGACAAAGCACTTACTACGCGCTAAGTCGTAACGGGATAGGACATCCTCAGATTATAGGTTATTAATCTGTGTTTATATCCTTTCACGACTCTTAGATCGGTTATAGATCTGTCACTGTCCGCTGTCAATGTCAAATATCAATTGACAAGTGCAACGACAACATGGGCGACACGGCTGCGGAAGAAATTAAAAATCTAAATATCAATGAAAAGGCAGGATTTTGAGCTCTTTATTTAATACCAGCATTATTTGCTATTAAAGTGATGCTAAATTTATTCAAGTTGCGTAAGCTCACCGTGATCCGCTTCAAAGAGGGCTTTGCAACATATGCCACATGGGTCTGTAGGAATTCCCAGAAATTGCAGCTGAAATGATATCATAGGACTCCTTAATCATATTTTTCTATTTTGTCCATCTACATATAAAACCTTAGCGTATTCAATTTTTGTTTGAATTTATATATTAAAGTTTCATCATCTTCAGCTAGCCATCCGGCTTTTCATATACGTATTGTATCGATTTGATAACTAAATGGTATAAAGCGGCAACTAGCTGCAGATTTTTTTATTTTTCGGTACCTATTACGTTTATTAAAATAAGTAGATAAATAAAGATCGCAGATGTTTCAATTTTTAGTGTTCCGTAGTACTACAAGGAACCCTTATAATTTCGCTCTGCCCGTCCGTCCGCCCGCAGTCACACTTGATAAAGTGTAGATGCGGTCTACGGTGGAACGCGCTTGCCTAGAATGAACATATTCACTCTTGGCATGTTGTAATTAAGCTTAACTGATTACGCTAAATTATGGAATACAATATATTGTTATGACGACTTCGATAGTATCTAAGTCTTAATATTATTATATATAACATAATTTAAACGGAATGTACAAATATTTTTATCGCAATAGTCAATAATAGACGGCTTTATAGCGTTAATGCTTTTTCCGGTGGTCAGTTTGATAAAATAATGCTATAAAATATATTTTTTAGATTTTAAATAATTTTACGACTGCACGAAATGGTATATTTGTTGCGAATTAACTGTATCTCCACTTAGAATCTATGTTAAAATAACTATTTGAGCTATTTGAGCAGTGGCCGTCGTATGTGTCATCTCTCATTGAAACCAATATCGCTTTTAATCTTAATATACACAATATTTATAGTCTGCAACAAAAATAATAAATGAAGGTAAGCATCAAAGGAATGATTCCCAGCAGGGAAGCAATTGACCTAATCAGTAGATAGACGACTCACCCTGTTTTATGGCACCTATTCGGTAAAGCCCACTTAGTTATATTACGTTCAGCACAGAAAAAAGACAGTCGCATTTGATTCCTTTGATCCGATATCACAAATTTTAGTAAAGAAACCTGGTTTCGTTTTCTACGAAACTGGAAGAGCAGGCAGAAAAAGCAAATCCGAGGTGGTGGTACTTTTTTATTTCCTTCAGATTTTCTTTTAAGTTGATGGATGAAAAATGTATGCAAATTAATCTTCGATATGTAGAAGCGAAACAACGCTTTATGGACATGTTTTTGTCTTAAGTTTTTGTAGACTAGAACAAAAGATAATTCAGCCGTGACACATGGATGGAATTGCTTACGTCGTACCGGTGCGGTTGAAATAAGTTATACCCTTATTCGGTTTACATAAACGCGATGTTGACCGTTGGTATCGGTTGACGATAGTCGCTGAACAAACAAAGGGTCTGTTTGACCTAATCGGTGGCATGTTTACGACGGCTCGCCCTGTGTCAACAGTCTAACAATAGCCATGTTATGTCTCCAATAACAAGATGTCTAGTTTATTGTTGGTATTGATTGACATTGGGTCCCACCCAGGAGAGACCCACCTTACTTGTATGTCTTTGTTACTGTAATGTACTGGCTGGTGACATACACTTCTTTATGATTCTAAGAAGAATGAAATGACGTTGTCATTCGGAATAAAACATCATCACCATTTCAATTAAATATTTTCAATATAATTGTGAGGTATATCATCTATCATCTCTATAGTTTATTCACTCTTAATTTATTATTAATACACATAAGAAAATTTATAATGCGTTAAGAGATGGGCGGCGATTCTATTTATACCCAGTATTTCGAAACATTGTTTGCATTTATATTTATATTATATTTATATTATATATATTTTATTTCACTAGCATAATTAGCAATATAAATGTTCATGTCTTAATTAACTCTGTCTCAAATCGGTCGTTGGCATTTGTTACTAAAAATAATACTGAGAGATTTAAATTACAAATATTCACATATATATTAAAAATATTCACATTATATTAGCTACAGCTATTTATCAAATATTTACGTAGTTTGTTCGTTGTTAAATAGCTCTTAAACCTACACCTGGGTCACAAGTCCCGCGCACTGGTATGGTTCCTTTCTCTGCAATGCGATGAACCCGGCACACGCAAGGCATTTCCATGGAATGATAAGAATTTCGTCACAGTATGTACACAAACGCTATTAGAATAAAAGATAGTCAGCAAAAATAACTTAGCAGAATCGAATACCGATATAAAGAAAAACATGCATAGGGCAGAATAAACCATTTTAACATAACCGGATTTATGTAGAAAAAAAATTTCTGTATTATGTAATCGTTACAAAGAAATGGGTTTATTAGGAAATATAAACCTATACTCTAGTATAAACTAAGATAGGTACGTTTTCTTCGTCGCGTTTAATCGTTGTGAGTAATGCGGCTGCATCTGTCGAAGTTCCTGGAAATCAACCAGGACTTTGCCGGGAACAATCTTCTCGGAACTTAGTCGCCTTGTTGCCTTTCCACTCAGCTTATTGTCTAACGTTGTGAAATGCTCTGACATTTGCCACTTTAATCCTACTTTGACTTCCTTGTTGTATTTTCTGACCTAATGTTGTCTGAACTTTCATTAATGTCATTAGATACTTTAATAATTCATAAATGTTCCAATAGAGTGTATCAACTTTCAATCGTAGAGTACCCATATAAATGAACAATTTGACAATTTAATACTATTTTGTTCAAACAAAAAGTTGTTGGTTATAGGAAATACTTAAAAGGACAATATTTAAACTTGTACTTTTGCAAAAATTATACTTTGAGTCGTTTTTAGTCGATTTAGTCGTAGAGAAGTAAATTTGCAAAAACTTTGGGTCTTAGCATGAAGTTGAAAATAAAAGAGCTATTGCTCGAAAACGAACTCACCACCTTTGTATTACACATCCACCCTTCAAAAGATTTGTATGTGTGCGTAGTTAAAAGTGGCGCTCAAAATTCAAAAGACTCAACATTTGACGTAGTTTTATAACATTTTTGAAGAACGCTCTACGGTCGGATTCCAAAATGGCGCCGGCTATTAGGAATAATTTGCGCTCATTACATAATCACTATATTTAAAAGCGAGTGCAGAAGACTTTTTAAAGTAAATCCGATGTAAACATATTCCTAAATGAAATTGCTTTTAACATATATTTCACGTAGAGATAAATAATTACACCAGAAATAGTCCAGTAGTGAGTCTTTTTTTACAATATTTCTGTATATGAAATGAAAAAAAAAATAGGTATACAACAAACAAAAGCATTTTTGTCTGTCTGTCGATCTGTTACTGCTATTACAGCTAATATCCGAAATGGCTGTACTGACTAAAACTAGTCTTTCACTAGCAGATAGTGACAAAAGAAATAATATAGGCTGCTTTACACTTTGCATTATAACTAAGATTCCGCACACAAGAAAAATCTTCAAAATTTAATGTCATTAAGTAAAACGCAGTTTAATATCATTAAGTGGAACGCAGTGGAAGTCGCGGGTTGAAGTTAGTTGTAAGGCTGTCGGCTTCTCACGACGTCAGTACAACGTTGGTACAATAAGCTAAGTAGCTATTATATGGCTTATAATGAAAGCGGCACTATTCATCATTGAAGGTACCTTTTGAACCTTCTCTTTTAATACTTTAAACAATATTATGTGTGCACCATAAAAAAACTTATTAAGAAATAGGATTAATTATTTATTTATGAAAGGCCAACTGAGCATGCAATCAATTATTATAATTATTACATACTAGCTGTGCACGTGACTTTGTCCGCGTAAAATTTGGTAAAAAAAAAGTAGATTCCATTTCAGCCTGATGATTTATAGCCTATATAACCTTCCTCGATAAATGGGCTAACACTGAAATAATTTTTCAAATCCGACCCGTAGTTCCTGAGATTAGCGCGTTCAAACAAACACTTCAGATTTATATATTAGTAAGTACTAGCGGATTCGGCACTCGTTGTCCTGCTCGAACGTAAAAATCGTTAATTAGATAACCTAGATAGTGACTACAGCGCCATCTGTCGTTCTGTTTTGTGAATCTGAACCATCAACCAAACGCATACAAAAAAATCCAGGCCATTTATCGAGGAAGGCTATAGGCTATATATCATCACGTTAAAAGTTTTTACCTAATTTTACGCTTACGAAACAGATCTACAAAAAAGACCGGCAATACAATTTTATCAAGGTGAATAAATTGCAATTTTATTATACCTAAAATATGGTTATTTAAAATTTTTACAGGAAAGATGGGTAAGATTTAATATAAATTATAAACAACTTCTTATTTCTCGGGATTGTTTATTTGGATATTATTAGAGAGAAAGAGTCGCTTAAGTGTATATACGTATTAAGATTCGATATATTTATGAGTGTTTATATAATTATTAGCTGAAACCCGAGAATTGGTCCACCTGGGCCACCCTTGTCATTTAGGGGTTTAAGAAATAGTTTATGACCGATTCTCAGAGCCACTAAATATGCACAAACAGTTTCATAATGCCGGAGCCAGACATAGCTTCATTTCAATGATCATGTAGTGTGGCTGGGGACTTTGTGTAACTTCACAAAGTTTTGTTGAACTTTATAGACTTCAAGGTCAAAAATGTACAAACACTTTGAGCTATGTCTGGCTCCGGTATAAGTATCGGTCAAGCCGTTTCGGTGGAGTTTAGCAATAAACACCGCGGCACGACAGTCTTATGTATCAGATAATCGCGACTAGCATATTAGGAGATTCTAATATGTAGATGTGATATTTATATTTACTTACAAATTTTGTTCCTATATATGCATAAATAATTAAATTATCACATAAAAATTATATGCAAAACTTGATACATATAGACACATAATTATCACTTGCGTCCACAATCAATTTGAACTTGGTAATTGAACACGCGATCATTGTTATAGGTGATAAATATAGTAATTTATTGTAATACATGAAATCCGGGTATTTATGTTAATCATTGTTAACAATATTGGACTTCACTATTAGCAAATTTCATATAATAGACATGACGGCAGTAATCAGAAATCATTTAAATTATGTATTTATCTGATGAAATGGGATACACGAAGCTTAACAAACGTATTAATTTTTATATTGCGAGCGAGTTAAATAGGGATTAAGTAAAAGGGGAAATTAAATACAACAATCCGCCATGATAACTAAAACGCGCAGCTGGGTATGACGTTACCGTATATTATACGTGCGTTCCAATAACCGATCGCAACTTGTAGATGCTGGGCTGGACCGATTTCGCTAATTCTTTGTTTGTTATTGTCACGAGAAGGTTCATATGATAGAAAAAATTAAGAGAATTGCACAGAAAATTAGAAAATTTAAGAATACTTTACAGCACATAAAATTATTTCTAATGTAAACTTTTGACATTTTTGACAATGGGAACAACCGTGTATATATGTGTGTTTATATTAATTGCCAAATTTTATTTTTCTGTGAATAGCACAATACATATGTCGTTGTACGCAAACAGGTTTGTGTGCAAATTTCGACTACCCGGGGATCTCTAGTATAGATAGATTTTTATTTGCATAGTATATCTAATTGTGCTGTAGTCAAATATCGTAATGAGTGTAGGCGAAATTTATCCGATTTTTGACAGCTATCCATATCTCCCTTTGGAGGAAAAATCTTAAATTAATCCAGCATTTGTCATGTGAACAAGGATAATACATATAAATTTTTACATGTATTTATACTAGCTTTATCCCGCGACTTCAACCGCTTTATTTTCTTCAACTTCCTTACAAACTTCCAAACCCTATTTCACCGCTTTCATTTTTTTTTAATTTAATTTTTACGACTAAAATTACCCAATATTAATTTTTAAGGTCCAATATATCTCTATACTGAATTTCATCAAAATCGATTCAGCAATTTAGGTGTGAACACGTAACAGAGAGAGTTTCTTTCACATACATACTAATATATAAACCTGAAGAGTTTGTTTGTTTGTTTACTTGAACGCACAGATGTAAAACTTTATCCTTTGCCTAAACATTACCCTATCCTTGTTTTTTTTATTTAAAATAGCGTTCTTAATAAGTCATATTATACCTTTGTTTCATTTAATAGTGCTAACTGACTAAATGTCGTTTCGTAAAAAGACGAGAGGTTGATCCGTTTATTCTATCCTTGATCTTCTTCCTAGTGTTATCCCGGTCTAGTACTAGGGTCCGCTTAGACAGCAGAGGATGCGGTTGTGGGACGAGGTATGAAGAGCGACTGCCGCCTAAAGTCATCGGCGGAACCCCCAAAATGTCTACACACTAATATCAATTAGTGACGTTAATCAGGACCCAATATTTTAAGTGCCTTCCAAAAAACGGAGCATGTCGGATATTAGAAAACCAGTGTCATAATGGATCATCCATCTATCAACTGGTTGCTTAACTACTTAATCTTGCGATCAACTCAAATGCTGACCGCTGATTAAGCTACGATCTTCTCAGCTAACTCTGTCCTTAATAGATCGTCATACGATACTTACTGTGGTGGCGCAACGACCTAATCTGGATCTTGGCCTGGGAGACGAAGTGACGTCATTTCTTGCGGTCCTGTGCCGTTTAATGGGTGTACTACACGAATTTTACTAGAATGTGATTTGTTAAAAGAACTATTGTTGCATCTAATGATATCGTTTTTTAATCTGGTAAATTTAAATATTTTTTATCCCCCAAAGGGTGGCCCACAAGGACGAAATTGCTGGGTACAGATAGTATATACATACATAAATAACTAATTTCAACTGATACTTTAACTGCACATTCAGAGTGGGGCCAATTTTAATACTAGTTTTTTTTTATAACTATTGTGATAGTTGTAACATAATATTTATATAAACGTATAAAATCTATTTATGTATAAAGTATTCATAATATACATCTATAATATATAACTCTATTAAGTACAGAACGCAATTATATTATGTAATTTCATAAACTTTACAAACATAACACATTAAACATCTCAGCGTGAAAAAACAAAACACTTTACACAACTCAGTATTTTCTCGACACACCATTATACTAGTTGAGATTACATATAAAATTAATGTTATATAAATTATTATATATAGTGTTGGTTCTTGGGCGACTTACGATTTGGCAGATATCGTCAAGTGGCAAGACGTTTTAGCCAAAAAAATTCAGACGTGTAATGAATTTCTGCCAATGCCGTGTAATAAGTCCGTGGTATTTGTGAAATTAATTCAGTTAAAACTAAAATAATTAAAAACGTAAATTAAAACCTTTTCCATTTTGATTTTTAAAAATTCTCTAAACTTCTTAATAATTAAACACTTAATGGTAATTTTACACTAAATTACAAGATATATAGGACACTTCCAAAGTATAAAAATCTTACATATATATTTATCTAATATTGCCACCATTGCCCTGTATCTTTTGTGGAACAATTTTTTGAGCATTTTATATAACAAAAGAAAAATGTTTTCTAACCTATATTACTTTATAATACGACCATATACCTAAAACTTTGCAAAAGTCCGCGAAAAACAATCTATAAAAGCCGCTTCTTTCATGAGAAAATTTTAATATACATTGCGGTTCTTATAACACGATAAATTTAAACAAACCACTTTAAAAACTTCTCTACAATTGAATTTCGAACGCTTTTTTCAAGCCCAATCTTTTTGGACTATTGCAAAGTTAATTTGCGAGTGCATGTCATGGGCCTCTACAAGATTATTTTTGTTGTCATATTATGTAAGAAATACTTCAATTGATATAATTAATAATTATCCTAACGCTTATTCTATTTAAAAAATAATGTACAACGTTACTGGCCGTTAAGTGTAAAATAATGCCGCGAAATATTTCCTTACAGACTATGTATAAGAATGATTGTCGATATCGATATTTCCAACTCGAGACAGGTACAATATTACTAAGCATAGAGCATACTCGCTAGAAGAACAACAATTGAGCAAAGACGGTTTCGTAATGTTATTTTGTTGGTACCAATCGTTACCATTACGGTGAAAGTAAATCTAGACATAGATAATACTTTCTTTGTTTAAGTTTCCTCTTTATGATTATTTACTTCTTATTTATCACTTTATTTTCTTCCTGCTAAATGTTTTGATATGTTGAACGGCAATCTGTTAGTATCTGATTAAGATCGTAGGAAGCCACAATGTTTTATTTACTTAGGATAAGTATTTTTTTAATTGAATCTAATATTATGTATTGTTGTTGTGTTGTATTCATAAATTCGTTAGAAAGCCTCAATTTCCAACACTAATTCACAGAGTGTTCAAAACATTTGGCACACGTTAAATTTCAACATGTGTTTTTAAAATATACCTAGGACACCTATTTCTCCTCAATTGAACAAATGTTAGGAAGCATTATTGTTGAGATAAAGTGTTCCCACATGATGATTAAAATAAACCCAGAAAACCAATAGTTCAACGTTAAGACTTGACCAAATTTAGACCTCCTACAGTCGTAACTATTTTATAAACACTATAATATTATACAGACGTATATATCTAAGAAAGTGAGCTTAAAGATGTCAGTTAGAGGGTAGTTATAAATTTTCTTGAGCACATCTTATGCATATTTAACATGACTCTCTTCTAGAACTACATTATGTATGCTAATGTCGTCTCATATGCAGGGTAAGGTGATCTGATCGCGCAAAGGCGCGACAGCATAGCGGACACGAAAAGGGACGATGCCCGGTGTGCTTGCGTGTGTGCCGGGTCAGTTCATCAGACCTGGCAAATCGCCAGCCACATCCCGCCCAACCGCAGCTGTAGGGTTTTTCACCTGGAAAAGTAAGATTTAGCTAAGAATAGGTATGACAACAATGTTTGAAAATAGGTTTATAATGTTTTCAAGTGTCCACTTTTGTCAAAAAAAAAAAATATATATATATTTCTGCGAAAATTAACGTTTTTATAGGAAAAAACAAATATTATAAATTTAAGGATTCAAATTCCCTCCAAAACACTCGAAGCTGTCATGATGTCACTTTATGTTAACAGTGCGTTCCACTAAGCATCACCCCGACGTTTTCGCCGCGACCGTAACTATCGCAGTCGTCAAATGCCGAATATCTGAACGAGCACTTCAAAACGCCGCAATCAAAAACAATTTTGTAGTTTCCTCTTTTTGTTATTCCCTATTAATCTCGCTTGCAATATAAAAAAAAATACGTTTGTTAAGCTTTATGCATCTTATTTTATCCGATAAATATATAATTTAAATGACTTCTGATTACTTTCGTCATGCGGATATTTGTCGCCTTCAGATATAGCCCGGATATACTTAAACTAGCGACGCGAAGAATCACCATCTTCACGCTGGTAACGCTTGTTTCGTCATCTTATAGTGATGTTGGAGTAAAGAAATTTAAGTCAGTGTCGGGAGGATTGGTGGTCAGAAATCCTTTGTGTTCGTGGCGGTCGCAGCTCACATCTTGCGAATATCAAAGTGGTACTACAGTTTAGACTGTAGTGCTGTGTGTTTTACAACGGTTATTCAAGTATTCATAGGCGGATTTAAGCAAATTAGTTTAGTATTTCATGCACGTCATGGATTTCCGCAAAGTAATGCCTGATCCTACCAATTACGTTTTCCAGATTTTTACACTATTAATAAACTTTAAAATTAGTATATTTTAAGGTTTATGTTATCTACTAACCTGTATGTGTGCGTTTGTGCGCCTTCAAGTGAGAACTTTTCGTGTAAACTTTGTGACATCCGATGACGTCACACTTGTGCAAGCGCTTTCGACTCTGCGCGTCCTCGTTGATACATTCCTTTTTATCCGCATCTATTTCTTTTTTGTCCACCTCGATTTTTGTGTATTTTCTCTGCGATAGCGAGTCGGTTAATACGCTTTGTAACGCTGTATTGAGAAGGAAGTTTTTTATTTCCATTTCTGGAGGAAGGTTAGGTTTTAACTGGTTTGGGGTGATTGCGAAGGGTAGCATAGGGGTATAGAAAGGCTTGTTCGATAGTTCCATT
Source organism: Charaxes varanes (assembly GCA_024363005.1). Lineage (NCBI taxonomy): Eukaryota > Metazoa > Arthropoda > Insecta > Lepidoptera > Nymphalidae > Charaxes > Charaxes varanes. The sequence continues at coordinate 138,607 of JANCMC010001126.1, forward strand.
GTTGGTTGAAGTTGCGTGATGTTTGCCAGTTGATGCGGCTGTTTTAACCTGAAGAGCATTAAAAAAGAATGAATTTCATTATATAGAAAATGTAATATGGACAATAAGGATAAATTTATTTAGGTATTCGAGTGACGCCCGTGACCAGAAAATGTTAAGTAAATGGCCCGTATTTATGTTTAATTAAAAATGAATTAACTGCGATTATTATGGAGCGTAAAAAATACCAAAATATAGAAAGCGAGATTGTTCTTCTTCAAAATGTAAAGGAGAAACAGCCCTCATAGATTTCTAAAAAGAGTTGACACACATAAAGAAAAAACACAAACACGATTTTTATACAAAATGCACAGTTATGTAATTTTATGTACGGGTGTTATAAAGACACGCAATCGAAGTTGCAGGCTTAAAATAAAATTCATATTGTTATAATAATGAAATAAATGCAAATCACCTGTGAGCACCTTTCAATTTTCTAGCGCTGCGAAGGTCGGGACCTAATTTTATTCTACGCGTATCGTGACTGGATCTGAAATCGATGACGGTTTCATTTGTTAATAAACTTAATAAACAGATGTCAATATTTTTTGCTCAAAAAGGTGTCATACTGACTATTATCTCAGCAATTAAGGCCCTAGTTACCTACAATGTGTGCGTTTAATCGCCACTAGGCATATTTTTTGTGTCACAATTTTGTATTTTCTTCATATCGCTTAATTGAATTAAAACTCAAATAAGAGTAATAAAGTGATGGAAATTTATAAATAAGAACAATTGTTGAAGCTTTTTCAAGTAGATATTTAGAAAGATATTTTAAAGCCATTAGAAAATTTATAAAAATTACAATAAAATTATTACTTTTGTGTTATAATACCGTTAAAAATTACTGCATCTTTTTATCAAGTTCCTTATTATTTTTTAGTTTTTTATAAAAATAAACTTACTCGAATTGTATGTGTGTCGATGAAGTAGATTCTTCTATTTTGATAAGTTTCGATGATGATGGGATGTTGTTGCCTATAAAGAAATATTTATACGTGCGTTATAAAGAATAAATATATTATGCCGTGTTAACACGAATGAAGTTATTAGGAGATAAATCATCGTGGCCAGTACATATTCTATCATTGCGGATGCTCATGATTTGCAAATATTCATGATTGAATGATTTTGCATAATTCCAATAATTCATATCTATTATATTTAACACTAGCGAACCCGGCAGACGCTTTCCTGTCCGAACGTTAGGTTCCTTACTATTAACTACATTCTATTATCCTATAATAATGCTCCCGTTCCCGTTCCATAATGGTTAACTATTTTGACGTTAATGACCTTAACATTAAAGATAGATACATGTATGCTTTCGCGGACATTTCAACACAAACATTATCTAAATACATTTAGGCTGGCCCGTTGGCGCAGTGGGCAGTGACCCTGCCTCCTGCTACGGAGGTCTTGGGTTCGATTCCCATCTCGAGTCTGGGTGTATTATCCATATGTATGTATTTATATATTTCTATAAAAAAAATATTTGTGTATAACAGGCGGCTGTTACCAATAACACAGGCATTAAATTGTCTACTTTAGGAACAGGCGTCTGTGTATCATATAGTCCTGTATACATTTATATTATACACTATACACGTATAACTATGTAACCACTATATATATAAACACTAATCTATACTTACACTGTCATAGCCTACTTTTTGTTGTATTTTTCTAAATTTCTAAATGGGTAAGATATGTAATGTTATAGAAGAGCGGGGCCGCCCGCCACAAGTACTAGTAACTTATAGGGTTGGCCCCAACACCCTGTATTTAGATATATAACCTGCTTGGAAAATAAATATTTTTGTATTTTAACTCTAAAGTTTTATTGCAGTGCACGCCAGAATAGCTCGCAGATGGATGATCAAATCGAGCGATTTAAACCTAGCAATATAAAATCGTCTAAGGATTGGAACTTTAAGAAATGCGATTATGATCTGTCTGCCCATAAGGTAGTCTCCCCCCTCCCCCCTAGCTTTTCCAAACTATTAGACGTAGAGACTTGAAATTGTCCATGTTGATAGAAGATGCTAAAAACTCACTAGGAAAATTATTTTGAACGAAATCGGACAACAACTTTTGAAGATATTTAACAAATACGTTTGTAGCGTATCAGCTACGGAACCCTTCTATATAAGCGTGTTGGCACGGTCTTGGCCATTTTTTTTAATTACTTTATGTTTAAGTTTTTAGTGGCAAGTAGATGTATTTTGTCTATACGTGACATGGGTAGATCAACGAAACGCACTGCTCTAATGACAGGTGGAAAATGTCGGAATGAACGAAAATATAATCGATGTATATTTAAATAAATCTGTAGGATTTTGTTGGTTTCTCAAAAACCGCTGGACCCATTTTTTTAAAAGGTGGTCTCAACCTCCAAAGTATACTCTACCAAAAAGAATCACCAAAATCGGTTCATAAATAGCGGAGAAATCGCGTAACATACATACAAAAAAACCATACATTTGAATTGAGAACTCCTCCTTTTTTTGAAGAAGTTAGAACTCCTTAATGTAGCCCTATCGAAAAATCTTTTTTAGCAGATTTCTACTATCTATAAACTACTTCCTTGCCCAATTTCATATTCGTACGTCTCGAGGTTTTCGAGATTTCCTATTAGGTAACCTTTAGCTTTCATGTAGATCATTTATGAAAAAGAAGCTACGGTATAGGGATATAAATAAATAAAAGTAATACAAAACAACCCAAATCAATCACGTAATAACCAAAAGACATCTGTCCCTCGTGATCCCTTATTACCTACATTTGCTCCCTCAATAATGTAGGATGTACAGACAAATCTATGCTCTTTTAGTTTTATTTTGTAGTACGGTAATAAAAGTATATTTTCACTAAACAAACCCACATATATCCTTTAGGAATTCTTGGATATTTGGATTCCCTTAGCATAGACTCCTCTTCTAGTCTACTTCTACCTACCTTTATTCCGGTTTACTATCAGGGTCCGCTTGGATTGCAGAGGATGATCTCCCTGAATAGACCCCTCGTCTACTATACTTCTACCTTCATTTATCAGGGTATAGTACTAGGGTCCGCTTAGATTGCAGAGGATGTGGCTATAGGGCGACTTAAGTTAAACGATTGCCGTCTGACGTCATCCCCGGAATCTCTACACTCACGACTAATTATCAATTATACATTAATCGGGACCCATCGTTTAACATCCGTTATGAAACATTGCGTTTCGTTCGGTTTGTGAGACTTCCCGGTGGCCTAAACTCGTCATTAAGGGCCGGCAGCGCATCTGCTGGCCTCCTTTTCGTGCAGATGTCCATGGGCACTTCGGTGCCTGCTGCCTTCTCGTCTGCCCCCTTGTAACATAAAAAAAAAATATATATATTAATAAACGTGTTGGCTGTAAAATTATTATCAATAACCGGAGATACTCATATATGTATACATTTATTTGGGAACGTTCGAGCATTCGAATTCACCAGTGTGCAAGCAGATACCTGACTGAAGATAAAAGCTCCGTAGCGTTTGCTCAACTGATCGTATTAGCTAAGCACGGTGCTCCATTTTCTGCCCCGGTGCCCAAACTCAACCGATGTCGCGTATTGCCCTGACGAACCCTTTTAACTATGTATTTATCTTGAGGAATACAGTATCGATTATCTTAATAGACTGCTACACGACAAATGAGTCTTTTTAGAGAATCCTAGTGTTATATACTGTACTGTTTTTTGCCCCAGTGCCCCAACTTAACTGATGTACGAATAAATTTGAGTATTGCCCTAACGCACACTTATAACATACTTGTTTTAAGGAATTCAGTATTGATTATCTTAATAGACTGCTACAAGACAACTGAGTGTTTTTAGAGAATCCTAATATTATGTCCTGTATTGTTTTTTTGCCCCAGTGCCCCAACTTAACTGATGTACGAGTAAATTTGAGCATTGCCCTAACGCACACTTATAACATACTTGTTTTGAGGAATTCAGTATTGATTATCTTTATAGGCTGCTACAAGACAGCCGGGGCTTTTTTTTAAATACTACCATTTTTTTTCTGCCCTGATTTTCTGCCCCAGTGCCCCAACTCAACTAATATACGAGTAAATTGCGTATGGAATTTAAGTACCCTTTTAACAATATACTTGTCCTAAGGCAGTGTTCTATGAACTGACGTTGTTTTACATCATCTGTCACAGATGCTAAAAGCTAACAAGGATGATGTCTTGATGAGTTCAGTATCGCTTGTCTTTACAGAATTTACAACAATTCTTTCAACTAAAAATAAATTTCATTTAAATTCGTTTCATTTCGTTTCATTTCGTTATGTTTCGTTTTGTTTCTTTTTATTTCAAACTAGTATTCTTACTCATGCTTAGTATTCCCACCAAGATAAAATCTTGTTGTATGTTGGAAGTGAACTCGGACTACCAGTGTTCTATGAACTGACGTTGTTTTACATCATCTGTCACAGATGCTAAAAGCTAACAAGAGCGCATCTGCTGGCCTTCTGGTCGTGCAGATATCCATGGGCGCCGGTAGGCACTTCGGTGCCTGCTGCCTGCTCGTGTGCCCGCTTGTAACAGAAAAAAAAATAAAAGTATTTTTCGATTTCGCTCAAAATAATTTTCTTGATGACTTTTGGTATGTTATATAAAAATGGAAAAATTTCTAATAGATTGGAAATCGTATTGTTTGTTAGGGGCAGATTAAGAAGGCTAAGCTTTAAGATTACAGGATAAAAAATCCATTAGTTTAGAAGCTATAGTGCCAAAGGCACATACACGTGAAACACCCCAAAATTTTTCTTTACAAGCTAAAAACGGCTTGATTTCGACGTTGCAAACAGATATTTCAAATTTAGAATAGAGCAGAATAGATCTTTGCTATAATTTGATTTAAAAAAATCAGCGGTTTAATCATACACATTCTAAAATTTTAGGAAATACAGTAACCGAAAGTACTTGGAAGCCGTTCATATATGTGGAGATCCAGGACAGCTCCCTGATGTTACATATAATGAAACCACCGGACCATCTGAATATAACCCACTACCACATCAAGGTCAGAAGAAGCACGAACGAGTCGGAATAAGTGGGAACCTATAGTAGGGCTCATATCGCAAAAACGTACATTTTTACCACTCGCGAAGAGCTGCTAAGGCATCGTTTGCCAAACATTTTTCCAATGCGCAGTTATTTTTACAAATTAAGACATTAAGTCGCTTAAAAAAATCTCCTCGATGGGTCCACGTACGTTTTTGCCAGGCGATATGGCCCCTACTAAAGGCAGAAGTATTATTGGAGCTATAGCTCGTTCATTTTAAACATGCACGCTCCTCCAACGTATTCACCTCTACCTGCAAAATAATGTATAGACGCAATGCACGCAAGGTCATCAATATCATTGGCGTTTTAAGGTTGAATCCTGAAGAAAATCACTGCACACTAGGGTGACCCTTATATACTGAACCAGCATTGGCAATATCTTTGAAAATAATTTTTATGATTCTTGAATTTTTTTTTGCAAATTTCGCAAAATATGATATAAATAAAAATTATAGTCAGTCCGATTAGGTAATACTCACATATTAATATTAATAATTTCCATACTTGAATGGTTACATACATATGTACATGACAAACTTCCAGAACTTTATTCATTTTATTGTACCCAAAGAATAGCATGAGAAGCTAAACTACTTTGCTTTAATCCGCGAATGAATACGAGGGAAAATCGGTGTAATGCTGCAACCCGACTTATTTTTTTATGTATGGAACGTGGTCAACGAGCATCCGATTCCCCTTACGGCAAGCTGCCACCATAACCTATTGACGTTGTCCCCCTTCTTGGTAGTTTATCATACCATTGCAAACGCAATTGTAATGTAGTTGTGTTCTTCAAATTTAGGTCAAGTTCTTCTTATTCTTTCTTTCTTTCTTATGCCGGAGCCAGACATAGATTCATTTGAATAATCATTTCAATGATTATGTAGTGTGGCCATGGATTTTATGTAGCTGTGCAAAGTTTTGTAGTACTTTGTAGCTTTCAAGGACAATAATCTACAAACACTTTGAGCTATGTTTGGCTCCGGCATTACAGCCCTTCTCCAGAGTCCAAATCTTTCGGATGTACACCGGCCACAAGGTCAGCAGTCAACGTAACCAATAAAGGTTTGCAAATCACTAACGTCTTATGGATTGTTCGCGCAGAATTCACTTATATGTTGCTTAAATTTTTCTTATCCTATAGGCTTTGAACACCTTGGATAAACGGAGTATGCTCTTTTATTGAAGAATCCAATCAGAGAGAGACAGAGAAGTAGAGAGAGAGAGAGAGAGGGAGGAAGAGAGAGAGAGAGGGCTCTTTAAGTGAAGGTCCCCAAGTCATATCCGTAGGGAAAACTCACAACTGATTATAAAGACGTTGTGTGAAGCAGCCTGGCTCTATCTATCGCTTGATTGGCCTGTTGGCGCAGTTGGCAGTGACCCTATCTATAGCTCCCGGGATTGTGGATTCGATTCCCGACCCGAGTCTGTGTGTATTATCTGTGTACTTATATATTTCCACAACAAGTATGTGTGTTTTACAAGCATCTGTGACCTTTAACACTGCCATTAAGTTATTTGCACTAAGGAATAGACATCCGTGTGTCTATTGTATATGACTATCTTTAAAGCCGCAACACACGTATCGATAAATCGTTGCGAAAAAACTGGGTAGTTAAATCGAACATACTTAGAGCTCCGTGAAGAACTGCCGAAATGAGCGCTCGCCATCCAACACAACGATTAAACTACGCAGTTTTTTCCCAACGATTTATCGATACATGTGTAGCGGCAATTACCCGCACTTTATTCTATGCGTATATTGTTTGTCTGTGGTTTTTTGTATCGTATTGGTAAATTTTCCGCTCTGCAGTATGAGAAGTCTCGTTACGTGACCTTTACTGGAACTCCAAGCCCTCCCAGAGAACTTGGGAAAGCGGATGTGATTATCACAAACACGCATTAACTAGGTGGGTAATTAAGAACCCACGACCCCCGGAGCAGAAGGCAGGGTCACTGCCCACTGCGCCAACGGGCCAGCCGAGTTTGGAATATTTGTTTATTTATATAGTCCAGTGTGTATCTGAAGCTCAGAGGAGCTAGCACGAACAAAACGTCAAATGAAAACTTCATGTATTTCGATTTTACACGACATATTGTATTTAGTTGTCTAGTATCTGTTTATAGTTAGTTGTTCATTTAAAGTAACATAAAATCTAAATCAAAAGACCAGAGGGCCTAGCACGAACATTCTCGATAGTTTCACTTACTTTTACGTTCGAAACGAAACGTTAAAGGCAGGTTCGTGCTTCCTTCTTACACGACTTACATGGCCGTAGCGTCGGGGATTCGATACGTGCGAATTCTCATTTCATTCGTGCCAGCAATATTTAGCGAATAAGTTGTGTTAAACGGTGGCATTAATGTTTCATATGACGTTAGGTTTCCAACGTAAAAGTAAGTAAAACTATCGAGAATGTTCGTGCTCGGCACTCAGGTTGCAATAATAAGGAATTTAATTCTTAGCTACTCGTAAGCAAAAATAGTATAGAAAGTCTGGGTAATTATGTAGTTTGGTTACTTTTTCCAATAGAAATTTATTTTTTATTTCTTGTTTCTCTAAGTTGTTTGCACTGTATTGAGTGATATTCCATGGGGGGAGGCTGACATTTTTTTTTGTTAAGTTTTGTTTATTTTAATTTTTTTATTTATTTTATTTATTTAAAAATTAGCAATATATTTTTAACATTAAAAAAGAGCCGTTAAACCACATAAGGTTTGTCTCGGCACTTCGGCTATCACAAACATGCATATTAAAGTTATAATTACTTATGCGTGCGACGATGCCAGTGGAACCGGTTTTGTCGCTCATATTAACAGGTTGCTCCAAAATGTACTACTTGTTTATGGTGTAGTTTTAGTTATCTTTGATAATATAATATATTAATTATAGTTTGTTATGTATATGGTAGTTTTTCGACGCCAATGTTAACGTTTTTTTGAAACTTAGACATACTAATTATAAAAACGGCTTTTAAACTCACGCGTATGTTATATCGGGATTGCCCAAGTAGTTTCGAACCCGTCCGGGGTCCTTCATCGTGAGCTCGCTACGAAGCGGTGTTGCGGCGGGAACTCGCAGTTCCCGTTAATTAGTAATGTTAACGTTATAGACACACATATGCGTTGATTTCTGTATTAAAACAAAAAAAAATAACTTATGGTTATTTTTTTTTGTTCATTGTGAGAAAGAGGTACTGGTACCCGGACGCGCCGGCCCAATTCGGCTACAAGCATGGCGCTACCTCTAATTACGGTTCTTTCGTTATACACTTAAGTTATATTTTCAGGTGCAGACAATGCATCTGCCCGTACGCAGGCAATATTATAAACTATTGCCGACCATTGCCGAAGGACTTCTTTTGCGAGGAAGCGTTCCCTGGATTTAACTTTCTACCAATGGGTCGACGCGATCGGAATGAAGGTATGACATAAAATTTCCAATAGAAATTAAGAGTTGGTTTTATAGCTCAACGTTATAGCAACAAAAGTTAAAATTGCGAACTCCGGTGTTTGCCAACTTATTAGAATTAGAGACACTACATTGAAGCAAGCAGGTTGTCTCTCGAAGGTCAGCACCGCAACTGTGGTCCTCTGGGGATGTGCGCAGTGTTTGTGACATCAATAGCAACTTATTTCGTTTCGTTCCCTGCAGAAGGTGTGAATAACCTGAACATGGTTTAGGTAAAAATTGTTAAAAATAGTTTTTTAGCACTGCTATATAATATGGTCTTTCGGGTTTGTTCCGATATACACTTTCAGCACTGTAAGCTGTGACGTCAATTTTGTATATTGTAAAGGTATTCCTATTTCGTTTGCTATACTGGTTACAGTTTAAAACAGAACGCGGTCCAGTATACTGACATCCCCATTCAATTTTTCCATTTTCACTTTTTCAATTTTACAAACCCATGACTGGCCCGATGGCGCAGTGGGCAGTGACTCTGCCTGCCGCCTCGGGGGTCGTGGGTTCGATTCCCGTCCCGAGTCTGAGTGTTTTATCAATTGTTTATATTTATGTTTCTACAAAAAATATATTTGTGCATTACAAGCGTCTGTTACCAACAAAAAGTTGTCTGCGTTAGGAACAGACGTCCATGTGTCATATAGGCCTGTTTATATGTATTTATTTATACATATGTATTATTTATAAAATCTTATATAGGATTTTTCGATAAAATTATTATGATTTGTCTTCACCAACATTTTTTTAATAATATAATACTGTTAAATTGGTTAAATTTAAATGTTTTTTTTTTAACAAGCCGCTCTATTTTTGATTGATCAAAGTCCTGAGAGCACTGAATCTCGAAAGCACCACAGTACAAAAATGCCGACTGTCTATGACGTCACATATTTCCATAGGGTACTGCGGCAGTACACTGGCAGTGTATAACGGAACGATTTTATCATCAGCGCGAGCATTAAGCAACGCTCGCAGTGTATATATGCAGATGTATTATGGTTCTGTAGATTTATAATAATGTTCTGATAGCGGGTAGTAAATCTTGTGGCCGCTTTAAAACGCTTTAAAAGCACTTTAGAGCTTACTAAAATATATGCATTGCCTTTTCAGTCATATTTATGTCTCTTATTTCTTCTACAGTTATTAGGAATTTTATTTTTTTTTAATTTTGTGAAAGGAAAGGTGGAACAAGGTGGAAGTTGTTCGGCGAGAGATGTGAAGGCGGGAGCTTAGGTCAAAATGCTCAATTACTCCAAAGGATGATTAGTCCATCCGCGATCGTATGTAGAAACTTCGCTAGCGTGAGTTAGATTTTGTATAGTATGACGCAGCTTTTGTACCGCTTCAGTTGGTCGTACAGCACAGAGCCATCTAGTATAGTATTTCTTTTTCCAACAAAGGACATTATCACGTAAACTTGTTTTGGAGAAAAGAAAACAAATGGAATTTTAATATCTCATAACACTGTAGACATAAGACGGCTGTATCGTTTACTTTTTAATTATTATTATTGCCTGGCCCATTAGCACAGTGGGCAGTCATGTGCCTTCTGCTCTGAGGCTTATGGGTTCGATTCTCACCTTTAATTTGGGTGTACTATCTACAGGTACGTATTTATATATATTCAAAAAAAATATTTGTGTATAACAGGCATTAACATACCTGTGTTATAGGCAACAGCCGCATGTTATATATTACCTTAGTACCTTATTATTATTATGAAACTTATTGTTTGTTGTTGTTGTTGCATTAGGAACCTTAGGAACGAGACGGCCGTGTGTCTATATTTCTTATTATTTACTTATCTCTATTGTAAGTTTTGATTAATACAGTGAAGTATGTTGAACAGATGTTATTTACAAACTTCAACATTATATATATATACATATCTAGATGTTCTTTTTTGTGTTACGAGATTTGTTGAACTTATAAAATTATTCAAGACAGTTATGTCTTGAGCAATTTTTCTTCAAAAAGTCTTATCTCTACACTGGCATTCGGAATTACGTCTTCAAGCTTATCAGAAGATTTTTTCTGCAATTCCCCAAAATTACAACTTGGAACATTATTATTTATTTGTGATTAAAGGAAAACTCTTCACGATTACAGTAATTTCCAATTGTCTGTAATACCATAGAGTTGCCGGCTTTCCTTGGTGATAGTATGCTGTAAACATACGGTCGAATATTAGCGCGCACCAAAAATACGACTTCTTGATTAAAAGATCAATAAAATAACTAATTTATTGTGTCAAATATATACCACCGTCCATGGTGTGTTTATACATATATCCTAGTTTTTTTTTTAATTAGTTAGTCTTGTCCTGGTGTTGGAACCGAGTACCTTGCGGATTTCAGTCCATACCTCACACCGTTGACCTATTGAGGCTCTAAACATACATAAAAACGAAATTACATATATAAACGAGATGTTTGCGTTGAATACCTAATTGTCAACTTTGAGAGGACTTTTTTATCGTTTTGTTACAGATAGTCATTAAAATTACTATTTAAATGTTTATTTTGAATGCAGTGGTTTTTACCTTAAATTTGCACACTCCAAACGTTCTGTGATTCGAGATCGTTTGCCACGCAAAAAGCCTGCCATATTTAAAAGCCTTTTTTGTCGATTACTATTCTATTGTCGAGCATGGAGACTGATATTTTAAAATATTAGTAACTGGATGAGCGAGCTTTTAGTCGGTTAAAACGGCGTTTTCTAAAAATGAAACCGAGCTAGATCGATAAAGCGCCCCTGAAATCTCCCGCATACTAAATTTCATGAAAATTGTTGGAACTATTTCCTATATTCAAATTATATATATACAAGCATTGCTCGTGTAGAAATTAATAGATATAAACTACTATATGACACACGGACGTCTGTTCCTAAGGTAGACAACTTAATGCCTGTGTTATAGGTAACAGACGCCTCTTATGCACAAATTTATATTTTTTTAAATATATAAATACATACAGACATAGATAATACACTCAGACTCGAGGTGAGAATCGAACCCACGATCCCCAGAGCGGAAGGCAGAGTCATTATATGGTACAAGTATTTTCATGATTTTAGCATAGCAGGTTATCTCGCCAAGAAACCATTTAAAACGCCGAGAAACCAATTATATTTGTTTAACGGCTCGTGTTAAATGTGTTGTATTTTATAAGTGAACTACCAGTGCTAACAATTTCGGCCGCGTAAAACTATTTAATAGATACAATTTTAGCCTATAGCGTTCCTGGATAAATGGGCTTTCTAACACTGAAAGAATTTTTGAATTCGGACCAATAGTTCCTGAGAATAGCACGTTCAAGCAAACAAACAAACTCTGCAGCTTTATTAGTTAAATTAAAGTTGATACATACGCCGATAAAGTTTTCATTTAAGGCCATTGGCAGCAGAGAGGAATTTAAGTAAGTATATTATGGGCAAGTTAAAAGAAGGTACTTAAGTATCCACTCCCAGGGGGTGGATCTTCCATTGTCTGTACGGTAACTGGCCATTTATTCACTTTTAGCACTCTAGCACTTTTCTTTAAGGTCCGTAGCCAGTTCGAAAGTACCACAGAAATATTTGCGAAGCAGAAATAGTTACAATAATTTGAAGGTAAAAAAATTAACACAACACATAAAAAATTTGCCATAATGAAGGATTTCTTTATAGGAATCTCTATGGTTATCGAATTTGTAACAAGTATACTAATAATTGACATTGAAAATTTTAACAACAACAATTTGTAAAGGTGAGTGCCGGTTGCATGCGCGAAAAAGCATGACTCATCGTCACGTTCCGCCTGATCCGAGCGTGCAAGTGAGAACGCGGAACGAGCGATAGTGAGGCACGATCGGCCTTTGCATTCGGCGTTATCACGTAAAATTATCGACCGTAAACCGGCTTTATAGACAAGCAATTTTTTTGCCAGTTTTTTTTATTTGGATTAGGGTATATATACGCGCTTGGTTGTTTGTGCGTTTTTTGAAGGTTCAGACAAAGATTACTTTGCAGATTTTTGGTAAAAAAAAAAAATGCCGAAGCCAGACATAACTTCATTTGAATGATCATTTTAATGATCATGTTGTGTGGCTGTGGACTTTGTGTAACTTCACAAAGTTTTGTAGAATTTTGTAGACTTCAAGGTCAAAAATGTACAAGCACTTTGATCTATGTTTGGCTCCGGTATAACAATCGAAAGAGTAGACATATACATATTGAGACAATGTACAATAATACGAGATCAGTAAAGAACCGTTAAGGCATGCAACACCGCAGGCAAACCTAGGTGAGAATAAATACCCAAATAGTCTGAAGCTTTTTCCTGCCCTTATACTTTTGAAGATGTGAGTGCAGAAAAAGCTCTATGAATAAAATTGTAGTTTAGTTTAAATTTATTGGGCGTGGGAAATAAATGTACCCCCAATTTACATTTATTGCGAAGCGGTCTTGTTACGCTTCAGAATAGGTGAAGCACACGAATTCGTCCACGATAAAGGAACTCGTGGCTAAGTTATGATATATATATGCTTTTTAAATAAAAACTCAAATAATTTCAATTGCAATGAGTGGTCGGCATTTCAGTACATCGCTAGGTTAATAGCTCTTCCTGTGACCGGGTGATAGATGGGTGACCCATTCCAGCATTGGCTTATATTTGTTATCCAACCCTATCCGTGTTTCGGAAGGCATGTAAAACAGAAATCATTTAACTCACACGTACCCTTACATACATACAGGGATGGCGTGTTGAAAAACAACATTATGCAATTGTACCTCGATTGTGCATAACGCATTGTACGGGGTTGTACAAGCGCGTTGCACGATAATACTCCTACAACGTGATTTCACGCGGTACAAATCTGGGGGATTATACATGCAAACTAGCAATTTTCCGCAACTTCGTTCACGTAAAAGCCTTAAGACCCAATTTATCGAATGAAGTACGCCCACTGATGTGACTTTTTTTTATCTATACTAATATATAAAGCTAAAGAGTTTGTTTGGTTGTTTACTTGAACGTAATAATCTCAGGAATTTGTCAGATTTGTAAAATTGTTTCATTGTTAGATAGCCCATTCATCGAGGAAGGCTATAAACTCTATATTATTACGATAAAATGAAAACTAATTTTATACCTAATTTTACGCAGACGTAGTCGCGTGCACACTTAGTGTATATATAGATAATCACACGCATTAAATGAAAGGATTTGCTGTTATGAGCAATTTGAAAAGTGAAATTGTATCCCAAAGCACACATTCTAACACATGTTTAAGTAGGTTACCCGGTGTTATTTGCACTCGAACACATGTGAATTCCAATAAAATAGTGAATAAAGTATTACTCATAACGACAGTTGTTTTGTTCTCTCAGCATTGTTCCTGGTCTATCATAATTGTCGATTGCAATCTTTTGTTTATATTAATAACGATTACGTAGTTTCGCTAGTACTTGAAGGGGTATATAACAAGTTACAAAGGGTCTTAGCACATTGCGCAAAGAGCGTTCTTTCAGATAATAATTGTAATGATTGTTATGTACTGTTTTAATTCAATTTTTCAAACGAATTCTGCTTTTTCTTGTATGTTGCACTTATCTGTGGACACTTTATTGGTCAATGTATTAGTTTTATTAGCATTGAGTTTAAGAATAACATGTACTGTATGTTCACGCGTAACTACAACGCCGAACAATTACGACAGCCGCCGAACGGTCCCGACGGGGGCGCTGGTGGAAGAGAAATGAAGAACGGGCGAGTCGCCGTGTTTTGTTATTTTTCACACATTAAAAAAGGACATCTTGAGAGCATCATTTAGAATAAGAATTGTTATTGTTTTTTACATTTGTGATTGAAAATATAACATCTTTTGACATCGTTCATGCATTTTATTATTTTGAAAGCGCATGGAAAAAATAAGAAAACACTTATATCCTTTAAAAAAAAATCTTTGCGCAAATTTTTTTTAATTTCTTATTCACGAATGATAAATATTCTAATTGTTCTATATTTTAGGAAGAAATTTGACATTTTGTGCACAATATAATCCGCAATAATTAATTTTGTGGCACAATGATACCAGCTAGCTTTTTTATAAAAATCGACTGTACTATTCTTTGTTATCCTGTTCCTTAAAGGGATGGACTGTTTTGGATGAAATTTTATGTGTATATTCCAAGGGGTTCGAAGATGGATTGAAAAGAAAAATTGACCCCGTAGATGGCGGCGCTGTCGTCATGTAACCTAAATTTTATGTTTATCGCTAAAATTAAAAAAGACTGGACCGATTTCGACGGGACTTTCATTGAAAAATAGCTAATTTTATGAGGAACGACATATGACACTACTTTTTAAAAAATACTTAAGATAACGCACAAAAAAATGGAAGCCCTAATAGTTTGCAAAATCGCTGAAGTAATGCGGCCTTAAACGCGGGGTAAAGCATTCTTTTTAGTAAAAAATCCGTTCCGTGGAACTCTCAACAGTGGTATATATTAATTAATACTTGATTTAGGTCGCTCTATTCACCAGTCGGCTCCGGCCGGAGAATAAAAGTTCCTCATTAGTAGTAGCCTTTTGTATTGAAACTGGAATTCTGGATTTTATACTATTTTAATTAGCGCGAACTCTTCAAATAAAGCCTAGTTCATACAAGTATTATTTATTCGACGTGGTTGTTAACCTGAATAAAAATAATACCTTGTTGAAACTGATTTGGAGGAGGTTGAAGCTTAATCAGTGGACGGCATTTGAGTCGATTAGGTTAAGCAGTTCTTACCGCTTCCGCGTGATATATGGGTGACCATACTAACGCTGGTTTTCAAAACCTCCTCCGTGTTTAGGAAGGCACGTAAAACAGAGGAGAAAAGGGAATATTAGACATACCTAATAAGTATTCCTAAAATTAGAAATAAAAATTGCAAAAATACCTACTATAAGTTAAAAATTAAGTGAACTTAAGAACCTAGCGCCTGTTCTCATATATTACAAACTTTGTTTTTAACTCAATAGTGTATTTTTTACGTTATCAATACTCAGAAAAAGTAGCCAGTTCGTTCATATATCTAAAAATAAACTTTAACAAAACATACTTAAAAGTACAAATTTACTTCAATAATAACTTTTCGATCGTACTGATATGACTACTGATATGGCAACGATCTTGCATTTTACAATATATGTTAGTGGGTAGACTTTAAAATTATATACCTATGTCTGACTGTCGTACAAAATATTGTTAGTTTTGTTTTCTCTATAAGTGAATTTTGTAACAATTTTTTGGAGAAATAACCTTAAAAAAAAACAGAACTTTCTATTTAATATTTAGCTGAAAAACTTCTAAAAGACGGTAATTATGCAGTTTGGTTAATTTTCCGAAAAATTCATATATTTGCACTTGTTGAGTGATATTCCATCGGGGAGTCTGATATTCCGCGCGAAACGTCACTCTGTTACGCATAGGTTAGAAGCGGACGAAATGCTCCAAAATGTCCTACTGTAGCATTTCTAACTCGAAAAAAATGTCAGCCTCCCCCGACAGAAGATCACATTTAAGTGCAAACAACAACTTCGGGAAGAAAAGCAATATATGTAGGTACATGCCATTTTGGGAAAAGTAACCAAACTGCATAATTACCTAAAAGACTGACTCTTAGTTGTATAACAAACGAGAATCTGAGATATGCTTTTAAAAGTGAATCCTAGTAACGATTTCAAAAAAAAAAAGCGTTTGAAGAGTCTTTAAGCGTTGCATTAATGCATCTGACTTCAAAGAATTTAAGTCCTCAGAATGTCTGATTGCAGGCCTTGCGTTGAAATGATATCTCTATTTCTTTACCTCCAGTCACTAAAGCTTCCGCACAGCCATTACAATTCTCATTAGAGGTCTTTGTGTTGAAAATGAAACTCATAATTTTGCGTCGCTTTTCTTTTGATGCTACCTTTTAATGAGAGCAACTCTTTAATTGCAAGTATTTCGTCGTTTACTCTAAAAATATATTTATAGATATAAAAGCAAATGTCACCTACCACGAAATCTCGAAAACCGCGGGACGCACAAAGATGAAATTTGTCAAGGAGGTCGTTAATATTTAGTAGACGTCCGCCAAAAATGGATTTTTCGACAGGGATACATTAAGGAGATATAAACGCCCTTGCAAGAGTATTTTTAGGCGGATGATGTCACTGGAAACAGCCAGTATTTAAGCAAAGCAGACACGAATACGAAGCAAAACGTTTAAAAAATCTTAAAAAAATTAAATCTTACTATAAACGACTGTAAATGCATGTTACGAAATTCAAAACACATTATATTCATTGATGCAAAACTTTCCAACGTTTGCAACAAAACCGAAGTTCCAAAATCGAAAACGTTCGTATAAAGCTAGAGAGAAAGGTCACATATCACGTTCACTTCATAGATATATATCAAAAATGATTTCATTTGGAAAGCCTAGACGAAATGAAATCGATTTTCGATTGTTCATGACACTTTCTCGTTCTAACAGTTGAAAAAACCTTCAACAGAATAGTTTCACTACATATCTCTCACGGTCTTACATAACCCTCTTTACGCATTGAGTAACAATTATTTGATTTACTAAAGGTACATAAAACTATAGTATCTGTTATATTTTTAATAAGGCATAGTAAATTGATGAATTAATTATTACATCTCCTCCCATTTTCTCTAAGGAGTTCTAGAAACCTTAAAAACTTGTAGGAACTCCCGATTTTTCTTCTATCAAGCGTTATCCCGGTCCAGTACCAGGGCCAGCTTAAATTGGAGAGAATATGGCTGTGGTGTGAGTTAAGATATACCCTCTGACGTCAGCTCGGAACGCCCAAAATATCTACAAACTCAAGACTAATATCACTCAGTGACATTCATTGGGATTTACGGTTTTACGTGCCTTCTGAAACATGGAGGAGGTTAGTTATTTGGATTGACTCAAATTCTGGCCACTGATTATGCTAAGACCTCCTCCTAGGACCTATTCTCGATAAAATATTAAAAATCCTTAAAGGAAGTGTACAACTGTGAACGCTATCAGTTTGATATATATCTGATATATGAATATAGAGCGATAATCCAACCTTACATTAGAAAGGAAATGAATAATTGCGATTTTTTTGCGTATTCCTCGTGAAAATGTTATCTTGTACGTACGAAGTGTTCAGGTGATAATGACAAAGTGTCGGTAAGTTCGTTAGTTCCGCTCCACATTCAGTAATCGGGGTCAATACCGGTTTTGGCAATTACACAAAGAGCTGGATATAACTCATAATGAGTTACGTTTAAATGTTTTTAGTGAATATCAGAGCTATTGATATTTAACGATCATTTGACATATATAATTATGTTTTTTCTTATTATACAATAATTATTAAATGCTACTTGCTCTGTAACCTTATTCGTTTTAAAGTTTCAATGCTAGAACCATATTTGTTTCACACCTACGTGTAAACTGGTCACCTAAATGCAAATGACTTCAGCCTTTTATGTGTGTTTGTCTGTTGTCTGTTTACGTAAAGTAGCACAGCTCTTACATGTGGGTGTAATGTCCTTACAGACTTGGTTGTTGCAAAAATTTCACAACTGTATACGTAATTTTTGGTCATTAATCTCCGTTTCTTCTTTTTAAGCGTTGTCCCGGGACATCACCAGGGTCCGCTTTTCCATTTTTCTTACTCCGCCTTGGCCGATCTCGTGATTGTAATCGTGCTGAATCGTGAGTCCATTGACACTCATATCATCCCTGACAACACTCAACCACCCTTTCAATGGTCGTATATTATATTAACGTTATTTCGGTTGAACCAAGGATTGTATGAAGATATTGTTAAATTGTTTTTGTTGGCCACTATGAGTGTTTATTCAATTTTGTTAGTTTATGCTAAAACATTGTTCTATTAAATTCTTTTACTTAGCGTCCAGGTCTTATATCAGAGTCCGCTTAAATTGTAAAGAATGCTGTTTTGGGTCAGTTAAGATGATAGACTGCCGTTTGACGTCATCTCCGGAACCCCCACAATATCTACAATCTCACGACTTCATCACTTCAAATTGACTATGAAAATTTGTTTTCATAAAACAAAATGGATTCGTCGGTTTATTTTTACAAATATTTTAAAAGCACAAACATATATTTTAATATTATTTTTACGAAATCTACGCGTTTAAATATTTCAGTGCATAAAAAGTTTTTACTTTACCTATTTAATTCAAATAAGGTCTCGCAAAAAATTAAATGTGCAAAATCTAAAAAACAACATTATATTTGATGCGGATGACGTCGCATTTAAAGCTAGTATCTTAGTATGAACGTAATAGCTATATCTGTATATTATTAATGAAAAGCCAGAAGGAAAATCGTGTCAAACCCCGACACCGCCGATACTATTGTACCCACTCCTTCAACTCCAAAAGTTTCCAAGTAATCTTAAAAAAACTCAGGAATATTCATTTTTTTGTATAAAGGGGCAAGAGCTGTCGTTATTAAGTTCGAACAACTCCTTGGCACACTCCCTGTGACAGATATGGTATAAGATGCAGGTTGATTCGATATCTCTGCGCAAAGCCAAGAGAACTAGCTGATAGTTAATATCTGGGTCGACGGTTTGGGCCGCTTTACGTTGAATGCGGTCATACCGTATGAGCTAATATTGTGGGGCCCCCGCCCAACGGTGACAGCAGTACTACATGTGAGGCCGGACTAGGGCATTGTACAAGCAAGCGATAGGCCGGTATGAAATAATGTTTGCTTGCTGCCGTATTGAGGGTGTCGTCTTAAAGGTTATTTTTTTTTGGTGTAGACAACCAAGGAAGTACTCTATAAGGCTGGTAAAGATATAGGCAGTTTAAATAAAGTTACCAGCTTATTAAACTTTACGAAATCACGTTGATGTGTTGTGTTAGCTTCTCTATACAAATAAATAAAATCGTCCACACGTCGATTCAATATGACCGTTTGTTTGCCCGTTTTCGGTTTATCTCCAAATTGGCGACTTTAACTTGCAGAAAGTTATAAGTAATATATTAGATTAATTAAGTTTTATCAAATGTTAACCCCCATAATTGAACAAAATCAATGAATTCCATGAGTCGCGGGTAACAGCTAGTTTATTAATTACAACAAATTATTATTGTTGAAACCCTGGATTTCAACAATAGTATTTAATTGCGTCATGACGCAGACTTGATTTCACAGTAACCCATTTGCGTCTTTTATTAATTAGATAAATAATAGGAAATAACACGTATATATTGTTATTCTACCACTGTTTCAAGTTACTGCGTGTTTACAGTTGACTTATTTAGATAATATGCGGTAAACCATGGTACATGTAGTTGCACGACACTGGGAAATTCCACTGAAGTATATCGATATACTCCTCGGTTTTCTGTATAATCTATAGCAGAGTAAATATGTGGTCTATGGTACTGTAGCCTTTTCGGAACCCAACTTATTCGGGACAAAAGTAATGAACAATTATTTTTCAATCGAGATCGACGGCAATCATGGCTTCGTTTTGACTTGTAGTAAAATGTTTACATGTGTGTGTAAATCGTTTGGCATTGGTGTGCCTGTGGTTTTATTTTAATAATTTAATTAAAAGTATTAATAACGCATACTTTATAAAAATATTAGCAGTCGCTTACCCTCCTTTATAGGAACTAAAATTGTGCCAAATTTCGTACACCTCCGTCCGCGCATTTTTTGTAAATTGGTACTAAAAGTTTTTGCTATCGCATTTAATATATAGATTCTTTAAATAATATAATAATATTAATTATATAGGAAAGGAGTGGATTGGTTTAGCTCTGGATAGAGGAGAGTGGTCTAAGAGTGGAGAGGCCTTTGCTCAGCTGAAGGACATTATAGGCTAATTAAAAAAAATGCATGGTGGTGGATGGCCTTTATAAATTAACTATTATTCTGTTTCTTATGACATAGTAAAGTTAATATTTTCCCAAAGATTATTACTACGCTGAAACTGAAGACTTTATGAATATTCATTTTAAATAAAGAAACTGATAACAAATATTTTAAGGAAGTCGTAGAAAAGGTCTCGCGAAAGGAAACTTTTTACCGTTAAAGCTTAAGAATTTAAAGTATTAAAGTGGAAAATAAAACTTTTCGAAATTTATTGAAGCAATCAGATTGTGTAGATTCCTTTTAACGTTGGCTGAAATACTTGGAATCCGAGTCCGATAAGGGCCCGTTTAGAATCGGCATTTATTTATTTACTTGTGATTTAAATGACTGATTTGCATTCTGTCTGACTTTGGGGAAATCAAATGTACTTAAGCAGGAATAAATAAGTAACGTTTAAATAGTTAATTTACGGTCTCGCTTTGCCACCATACTTCAAATTCCCTATAGGCGCACTCAAGCATACAGCAGCTCCTTCACTGTTAATTCTATTAGACTATAGCACTCATTTCCTTCGGACATTCAACACTCACCCTCTTTACCGATTTTTAAGACTCGAATAAAAAGTATTTCCTGTCTAACTATTAATATACCTAGCGTTATCCGGGTCTAGTACCAGGGTCCGCTTAAATTGCACAATTTGTGGCTATTGGGCGAATTAAGATGTCCGACAGCCTTCTGACTTCATCCCCGGAACCTTCATAATTTCACGACTAACCCGGATGCGCCGGCCTAATTCGGGTACAGGCGTGGCGCTCCCTCTAATTAGAAAGACATTAGTAGGGGAAAGGGATGGAGAAAAAGGATATAAACCTTTATATCCTTTTTCTCCATCCCATTCTCCATTTCTCCGTCTACCTTGACGGAGAGGAGAGAAAGGATGCGGATACTACTGTCACGGACGGTTTAGGGGGTGTGACAATAGCAGCTAGGGCACTCCGGGGTTGCGTACCCGTAGTGGATCGGACCAGTTATCTGACAGATAAAGGAGACCCACCCCCTGGGAGAAAACATATAAATAACATCCAGTTGCAACTTTTTTTAAATAAACCTTCAGTTGTGGCAAAATAGTTGCTTATTTTACACAAACGGAGTCTTCACTAGTGCCACTGTGTCAAATTAATCATTAAAGTTTAATCAATTTCCCTTCATCACTAAAACTGCAATTACTTTTTTCGTCTATAAAAGTACATATTACCGTCACGTGTGACTTAAACGCGTTCCCCTTATGCCATCTAAAACCGAATAACATTTCTTATATTCCACCGACTCTTGAATAACCGCGACAAGTGTCAGAAGCAGTCGCAGAGCTAACATAAAACAACAAATGCCGCTAATTTTGAACCTTATTCCTTAACGCATAGAGCATTTAATGAAAGCACGAAAAAAATTCACACCCTCCCAAGGAATTCCAATATTTCAAGGCAACATGCACTGCTGCTAAAAATTTATCGAATGCAATGTAAAACCTATTCTAACGTGCAAATTATAAGGTCGAATTTCCTTTGGGTCCGTGTGTAACAAAAGAAAAAGATTTCGGTACGTGTAAAATGTTTAGGAAATTGCTACTTACGACAATTTTACGTGTAAAGTTTCTTTTTTATTGGTCTCCGTGAAAATCTGTTAAATATTATACCGTTGAAAGGAACGTAAACTTTATTAAAGGTTCGATGATTTATCGGTGGAACGAAATGACTGATGATAATCTTGATATAAACATGTATAGTGCGTTCAGTCTAAAAATGCACGCCCCTTTACTAAATTTGCAACGCTTGCTTGTGTGTGTGTGCAGCGATTTTAATTTAAACACTAACTCAACCTCGCACTGCAAGGTCAACTGCCAATGCCAATAATATTGAAGAGCTTGCGAGAATTGCGTCTACATACAATTTTGCATGTAGAAGTAAATACTTTGGACGGGCGTGCATTTTTAGACTGAACGCGCTCTACATAGAACTATGTATAGAACCTCTGGTAAATCTATTGTGATATTAGTCGTAAGGTTGTAGAGATCGTGGGGGTTCCGAGGATGACGTCAGATGGCAATCGGTCATCTTAAACTCGTCCCACAGCCACATCTTCTGCAATCTAAGCGGACCCTGGTACTCAGACAGGTTAACGCTATGAAGCAGAAGAAGTGTAATGAATTCCTACAAAAAAAAAATTCTATAAAGACAGCACTTTAACGCTTTAAGTTTTTTATGTATAGATAGGTTTGCGGGTGAGACACCAGGTTCCGAAACACGGAGGAGGTTGGACATTTGAAAACCAGGGTTTGAATGGGTCACCTATCTATCACCCGGCCGCGGCAAGAACTGCTTAACTTGATTACAAACCTATATTAAAACATTGGTAAGATGCGATAAATCTATATTTAAACCCAACCGTGTTGCAACTGGAAAGATTATAATATATAAACGATAAGTAGGTTGGATACTCACACGATCGCGGAGTGGTGACGTTGGTGGAGCGGAGTGGAAAGCGTAGCGGGGGGCAGAGCGGAAAGAGACGCCGGTTGTGGAGACCCACACCACCGTGATTCTCGGACATCTGATGAACCTAAAGAATAAATACAATAAACCATAGATGTTTCGATTGAAGGCAATAAAAACTTGGTTTAGTATTTATGAAAATCTTAGCATGAACAAGATCAAGTTATCTGAATCTATTTGATGGTATACGAAACTGAGTGGTGGCTTAAATGGGTTGGAGAAATCGTGGTTGACCCATGAATCAATGGGCGGGTGATATAAAAAGAGTAACGGGAGGTTGCTGGATGCGATTAGCAAGGAATAGAGGAGAGTAGCAGAGTCAAAGGCAATCCTATGCCCAGCATTAGGCTAAGTAGCGCAGAAAATGTTATTGAATCTGATATTTAACAAAGAAAGTCACAATAAGTCCTATTATTTAGCCTCTGTGTGCAAACTTAAGCATCAGCCATGAAACAAAAATGGCCGGCGCTTTATATAATTGTATATTTATTTTAAGGTGCAAAAAAAGAGACAATTTCAGACAAACTATTAAATCCTTCTACTAAATAATAAAGATAGAAAGAAGATGAAAAAGGAACTTATAAAGAATACTTACTGCCATATAGTGTCATAAGCGACGGCGGTCGACTTGCTAGCACTGGGGTGGAGCCATAGCGTTCTCCGCCCGCAGACAGACGTCCACCCAGCGTCGTAAACGCTATCGGCCGGATCACCGATTTGCCCTGCAACAAGACATATGTACTGTTCGGTCTGGGTGGTTAACTCGCCCCACAGCCACATCCTTTACAATCTAAGCGGACCCTGGTACTTAACCGGGATAACGCTAGGAAGAAGAAAAATATCACCTTCTAGTAGAGCAGTTATCTATGAAAGTAGAAAATCACACGAGCGAGCCGCCTGCCCCCTTGCCATTTACTATACAAAAAAAAAACCATTTTATTGTATAACTTCATATAACTTTGAATAAAAACCGTTTGAAATACAAACATGAATTATAAAGAAAGGATTAGGCAATCTCATCTGTTTCTATCTAACCGATTGGGAAATCACTCGAGGGGAATATCAGAATTTCCATGTGACTTAGTTAATTGTCTCTGGTCTCCATATCGAATATCTCCACATCGCTTTTCCCCATTTACTTTACCAAAAATGAATCATTGGATAAAGATACATTTATGCGGAAGATGTAATTTATTTGCGAGGAAAATGGCGTGAAAAGCGACCCACTAAGTAATTTATGAACTGGTGATGCTTGGGAGGACTTTGGCATGAAAGATTTGTGCATGTTTGAATTGTTGTCGCATTCAGTTTGAGTCTGGATATATTCAGACTGGTATTGACACTGGTCATACTTGTTCTGCCATCCTATTGTTATAATTCACCAACATCCCCACTATAGTGGGGAAGATTCGTACACCCTTTAGCGAGAGGAAGTTTTGCTGACAAGCCTGTTTGTGATGCCTTTTGAACCACTTCCGCCTGGACATGAATAACCTTGGCAGGTCTAGAAGTCTTTAAACAGTCTTCCGGCTCGAGGTGGCCGAAGTAAGGAAAATATGTTCTGGTGGGGATTTTCGGATGGCACCGATGCGGTAAAATCCAAGCCATGAATCACCTTATGTCGTGCCCTGCGTGCCGCTGCAGGCAGGAGGACGTAATGACCACCTCAAATCGGGCAATTAATTTTGCTTCATTTTGGGCTTCAAAAATATAAGGCCTAAACACATGGCCAAATATATCTACAGTTTTGTCATTGAAACGCCAAGAAGAAGAAATGGGGAAAAGCTATTTATGTCAGTGTCGGGAGAAATGGGTGTCAGACCACCTTCAGAGCTCACGTGCGGACATCAGAAGGTTACTAAGGGTCTGTGTGTCTGTGTGTGTCTTACATAGGAGTATAATAGAATAAATATGAATTAATACAGCACGTATTAAAAAGGATATTGCATTGAAGCCTCGGTATAAAAAAGACTCTTGTGTATGTTTTGTGATAATGTTACTTCATCAGTAGACAATATACGAACGAAACACGGAGGAGGTCAGATATCAAATATAAACCAGTGTTAGAATGGGTCACCCATCTATCACCCGGTCGCAGCAGGATAAACTTAACCTTGCGATCGACTTGAATGCCGACCATTGATTAGACCACGACCTCCTCGAAGGGTTCCGTATCTGATGCGCGATAAGGGCATTTGTTAAATAACTTCAAAAGTTGATATCCGGTTTCGCTCAAAGTAATTCTCCAAAGTTTTTATCATGTCCCATAGTGTGATTGCGAAACGCCTGACCGGACCCACACTTAAGGGTTCCTTCCGGTAGGATTACGGAACCCTAAAAAACTCACCATTTTATCGATGCAAACTTATTGATGCAGTAAGATTAGTGCAAAGTTATTGATGCAGAAAGAACACTGAAAGAATTCGTCAAATTGGACCAGTAGTTCCTGAGATTAGCGTGTCAAAGCAAACAAACAAACTCTTCAGCTTTATATACTAGTATAGATGTATATGGGTTTTTTTGGATGGGTCTGGCATAATCTTAAATAGATTTAAGAACTTTAAATAAATATATACAATGTATACATATAGATTATACACCCATACTCGAGGCGGGAATCGAACCCACGACCCCAAGAATAGGGTCACTGCTCACTGCGCCAACGGGCCAGTCAGTGCATTAAATAAATCGATTATATATATAAAAAAATATATATATATGCCAGCCCTAGCTTACTCGTTCCAAAGGTTCAATCGCAATTAGGTTAAAAAGCACTTTATCTCTGTAAACACTCGGCGATCGTTACATGGGTAAATAATCTTGGGCAATCAGCCGGCTGTATCGAAATAGATCACCTTATCGGCAATATCAATAAATTTGCTTCCGAACCTGCCACACCTGTGGCTACTTGACTCGGGCTGGACTGGACTGGAATGGAACGGCAGACGCGCTGTTTAACGTACGTAATGTCTATTTATTGCATGGGATTCGAAGACATACGAGTTTACTAGTAATGGGTATGAGATGTTTTTTTTTTATACTGAGAATACTTGAGGTAGTAATCTAAATACACTTTTTTTGGGTTCCGTAGAAGGACCACAGCTACATCTTTTGCAATTTAAGTGAACTCTGAGTGCTTAGTGCGATTTTTTTTTTTTACGCGTTGATCAGTGTTGCAACGTTACCACTAGGCGGCGCTGGTCAATCTCCACACAAGAGAGAGAGACGAATTTCTTAGCATTCCATGGATTCACCGTGCGGGTGCCGGGTCCATCGCGTTGCAGAGGAACCGAAACACGGAGGAGGTCGGATATCAAATATAAACCAGTGTTAGAATGGGTCACCCATCTATCACCCGGTCGCAGCTAGAGCAACTTGACTTAGCGATCGACTCAAATGACGACCACTGATTAGGCCACGACCTCCTCTTAAAAATGTATTTAGAAAAAGTGTATTAAATAAATGATAGAAATAAAAAACCCTTAGCAAAATTTTCATTTACTAGCAGATGTCATCCAAAATGGTAAAGCACTTTCTTGGTCGACTGTACATAGAGGTATAAACGTATTTTATACACATTTAGACTTTCGTTACTGATAATTACTTCTGAAGACACTGCTTATACTCCTGAAGGATTTCCCCTCAAATAAAGTACTATTTTTGATGGTAGTGGAAGTCTAAGATTGGAATCCATCATTTCTAACATTGAGTTAATCTGACACAGATGCTCCATTTCAAAACGTAGTATGGACCGAAAAAGAAATTTTACAGGAGAGCGCATAAACGTAAAGTAGATCAGCCTAAGAAAAGAACGGCTCCCTCATTTCAAAACCTTGTACGGGACACTTTTGCACCGCACAATCCCTGCCCATCATCTCTCTGCTTCGTATATTTCCCTTTAATATAAAACCTAGTACCTAAATCGACATTTTAAAACCTAAGAGTTCCAGAGACTTAATAAGTTTTCGAACTGGTTAAAGTGATTTCCTAAGTTTTGATTCGTTACAAGGGAGTGAATACACTTACTAAATATCGATGCTTAATTATTTCTGTTTTGAAAGCGCTGATGTTTTTGTATTTGGTAGGTATTTACCAAATTATCAAGAGAACGAGACGAATCTCTTAGCATTCCAAGAATTCATCATGCCAGTGCCGGGTCCACCGCGTTGCAGAGGAAGGAACCATAACAGTGCCCGGGTCTCGTGACCCAGATGTAGATTTAAGAGAGCGCTCTTCATAGTGATCATTAACACTTTCCTTCGTTGCTGGTGTTTTCTCCTACCTAGACAAGTCCGGTATGATCCTACTAGTGCAGCATATAGATATCCTTTCTAGTAATGAACCCTTGATAGTTCTTGACAAGCCAAGGTCTTTTAATAGGTTGTACTTGGATTTAGCTGGTATATAAAACGATTTTTGTAAAACGTGTCCCTTACTAGGTTTTGAAATGGGGTTGCCGAGCAGCCTTCTGGTCGTGTAGATGTCCATGGGCGCCGGTAGGCACTTCGGTGCCTGCTGCCTGCTCGTCTGACCCCTTGTAACATAAAAAAAAAGGAGGAGGAGCTCAACACGACGGTTAACCAAATTAAACATTTTTGTAAACAAGAATAAAAGAAATATTTTAAGTCAGACGAGATTACCTGATTAGACCAGCGGGTTCGAGGTCTGAACCGGGTCCTTTACAAACCCGAAACGGGTGTCACAACTTCTAACCTTCAATCCGTGGACGCTCCTAATTGGACAATTCTCTTGGTGTAAACTGTCAAAACTCGAATCAGAGTGACACAGGAGCTACTAAAAAAACCTCATTTCACATTCGAATTAGTTCCGAAAACACGCGATTGCGAAACAAGTTCGCAAAAAACTCACGACAAAAAGTCGTGACTTTCAAATACAGATACGATAAAAAATTCGAAAAAAAAGGCCAGCTCGCGTAAAAATCTCGTCACCTTGGATGTTGCGATGATGATTAATAAAGAACCTTAACACGTTGAGTTAAGGTTCCAACGAACGCATTCGTAAGTTGGTGTGCCGAACATGTGCATCCGCTTTCCGCAGGTGCCACTTGCACCTTGAAAATCCGAGATAAAAACTTCCCCAACAGCTGTGGTGCCCCCGTCAACAAAAAGAGGCCCATTCAAAATATTTAACCAAACTTTTTCAACAATTATTATTCAAATAACTGGGAAGCCTTTAACCGCGACTCCATCATAAAGAACGTTCTAGATTTGTACAATTTTTACAAGCAATTAGTAGCCCGTCAGTCATCATGTAATAAACTCAAATCAATTTCGTCGTAATGGACTTAACTCTTCTTAGTTTTATATAAACTATCTGTTACCCGCAACTTCGTCCGCGTAAGCTTGAGAATCACGAAATTTCGAAAACAGCTCGACGTGCAAATATGAAATTTTGCAAGGAGGTAATTCATATGAAGCATACAGCCGTTAAAACTGATT
This sequence comes from Charaxes varanes, assembly GCA_024363005.1. Lineage (NCBI taxonomy): Eukaryota > Metazoa > Arthropoda > Insecta > Lepidoptera > Nymphalidae > Charaxes > Charaxes varanes. Next base: position 167,098 of record JANCMC010001126.1, read on the forward strand.
TTTCAATAGGTCTAATTTGAGGAAGTTTAAGAGCAAGGTTAATTTTGCGCCGACGAAATCGCAGAAAACCGCTAGTAGCCTTTGTCCTTTGCGAGAAATTATGTCAGTCGGATAGGCGATTTAAAGATAAACAGAAAGGCGTTAGACATAGAACATCGAGGCATTTGGCACCGAGAACATATGCAAACATAACACAGACGATCAATTCTATGTATTGTACTAGCGGACCCGGCAGACGATGTCCTGCCCGAACGTTGGGTTACTAATTATTTACTTCTATTATCCTATATTCAGAGCCTCAATAGCTCAACGGTATAAGGTATGGACTGAAATCCGCAAGGTACCCGGTTCAAACCCCACCGAGGTACTGGTACCCGGACGCGCCGGCCCAATTCCGCTACAAGCATGGCGCTACCTCTAATTATCGATCGATACGTTAAAAGTAACTTATCCTGAAAATAATTTACGTAGTATTAGTGTACGAATTTAAAGAAGTACTTGTTTCGTCTTTGTCTAAATTAGTTCCAAGGACCTAAGTGAATCAGCGCCAATATATTAAATACTCTGTTTTTATAGGCACCCACTATTTCATTCATTGACGCCATAACAACCACCTGCCAGTCACCCATGTTACGGTCTACCGGAGAGGCCAACCTGTACAGGCATATAATATGCTCAGGTAGAACGGAGCCTATGTGGAGCTAGATTTAAACCTGTGCAGGCACAAAATCGAAAATAAAATTTCAATATATTTTTTGTACGGTACACCGGAACGTCTGCATACACGTTACTAGAGTGCCGTCAAACTGCGCAGGCAAACGTGCACAAAAATTCGTCCAGTACACCGTAACGTGCAAGCCATACATTCAGTGGGTAAAATGAATAACCTATTTAACATAACAACGTGAATAAAGTTACGTACTAGTTAGCTCGTTGATAATGAGGACGTATCCTTAACAAAATTTAAAATAGTTAAAAGTTTAACCGAACTTTTGTTCGGAAAGAATCTTAACATGTTCTTTGTAAACAACGTTGTACCTAAATGTTTTTGTTTTTGCATCTAATATTATACATATATTTTTACTAACACGAAAAGGTTTCCCCTTCTCTTCGCTACTTTTGCCTCTTCAGCGTTAGGCATACTCGTGTTATTTCCGAAAGGCATAGTCTTTTTGCCTTTTGTAGAAATGACGGTACAATACCATTTAATTGCTGAGAGAAGTATCCAAGAAAAAAAGAGCTCTGTCTCGCTAGCAACGCAAGGTCAAGAATTTGCATTTAGAAAAAGTCAAAATTAGGGGCTTTTTACGTGTAATTTTAAAAATTAGGTGCACGAAAACTTTCACTGCTCCGGACTCTTGAAGTATGCGTTGCTAAAGCCCATAATTTGGCATGTTCTAAATGCAAATTCCTAGCGAGACAGGGCTCAAAAAGTAAAAAAAAAAATGAGGCCGAAATTCATCGCATAGTTTTTATGTGATACGCAAAAGTAGTCGAGCTTTTTAAATTTTTTTTCAAATTAGCCTATAATGTCCCACAGTTGGGCAAAGAGGGTTTTTCTTGAAATGTACAATTTTTTTACCATTTTTTTAATTGATTACTGTACAATATCATTATTACCATCTGTCGCTGCCCGAGGTGCGGCCGGGCCGGACATGCGGGTTCGAGGTGCAGGTTCAAGCATTATTCGTGTGATAATTGTGGACGAAAAGGTCACCTTAAAGCCTCCCCAGAAAATGGAGCATCTTTTATCGTGCCCTTCCTGCCCTGCTACCTGTACGCGGAAGGACCTGATGCGAGCCACAGAAGATGGTGTTCGCGCGGCTGAGTTCTGGAACAGAACTGTTTGATGCGCCATCGACACGACAAAAAGAAGAAGCGATGCCTGTGTATAGATATAAATTATTTAAACGTCTAAACCAGTGGTCAGCAACGCGTGTCCCGCGGGCCACTTCTGGCCCGCGACCCTTCTTTTTAGGGCCCGCGGTGTGTTGTAAATGACAATCTATTTCTTATAAATAAATAAAAATTAGTTAATTACATTACAGGATCGTATGGTTTCTTCGTATTGTACGAAAATTTTGCATTTTTAATACCGCTTACAATGTCTACATTAACAGATAACTAGCCAAGGGTATAAGGGTGGCCCATCAGCCTTCATCAAAATTTTTACACATGTGGCCCGCCTACATTAAATTTTGTACATATGTGGCCCGTCTACATCTAATTTTTAACATATGTGGCCCGTCTACATCTAAATTTTAACATATGTGGCCCGCCTACATCAAATTTTCTACATATGTGGCCCGCCTACATCTAATTTAAAAGACGTGGTCCTTGCCCGCCAAAAGGTGGCCGACCCCTGGTCTAAACTCTTCTTAGACACAGTCTGCAACGATAAGCAAATTCCGTAGGCCACTCTAACTCTACACCGGTGGCGGTGTTTATGCATGGCAATGTAACACGTGCTTCGCATTGACATTCGCGCGGGCGTTCACCCCACTTTCACTCGTCCGGACTCCGGCCGCACCCCGCTTTCCTCTTGGGCAACGGGAAGCGCTGACGTAAACTACCGTTGCTGATTACGCAACGTTTCACACTGATGAGCTGTATGAAACGCATGCCAATAGCTTACTAGCTAACTGTCTCAGTTTATGTGCGCGATTTTTGATATAGCGAACGGGATAGGTTATACTTATTAGAACTTAGACTTTCGTGAGCGGAATTCATACTAATTATAAAAAACGGCTTTTTAAACTCACGCGTTTATTATATCGGGGTTGCCAGATTATTATCCCGCCGAGACACCGCTTCGTAGCGAGCTCATGAATGACCCCGGACGGGTTCGAAATTAGTCGGGCAATCCCGATATAACATACGCGTGAGTTTAAACACCTTCTACCTTTAGGACGATATACGTTTTCTTACAGACAACTAGCTGTTTTCCGCGATTTTGTCTGCGTAAAACTGCTAGAGCATTAGATCTCTAAGCGGTCCTCCATCACCGTGACCCTTATCTCATTGCGGAAATGGCTGCCCCAATGAAGAAGCCCAAAAGAAACGAAAAATAGTGTAAAGACAGAAAAATATAATGAAAAAGATATTAAAATAAAAATGGCACGGACCTTCCGCCCAGCCTTATAAAGGACCTCGTTGCCAAATTTCATCATTATATTTGTGGGTCCCGCGGCTAACAGCTTTAATGGTTTCATTTAAGGTCACATCAAAAAAATATATTTAAGAAGTGACCTAAAATAGCACCGTTGCGATTTGAAACTCGATAAAACGAAAAAACGACAATAGAAAGAGACAAACACATTTGGGATATAATGTCCCAGCGACTGGGATCAGTGTTATTGTCTTGACAATTTATTTATTTTTATTTGTTCCATAGCGAATTGCCTAGCTACGATTTTATTTTTTGGTTAATAACTTTTATTTGAAAAGGTACAAGATCTATGTTATACAATAGACTTGTCACAAACCATAAGGAAGAATCCGTTGGGGTTTTTCTTGAGGACCTTAAGAGCGGCTTCCACCATATCGCTGATTGACGGCATGCCGCCGGGCCCCTTGTCTCGTTCGAACTCGTATTGCAAATGTGCGTTAGAAAATATACCTAAAATAGCACACAATCCAGCTTACAGTTTCACTGGTAAAGCGTGTACCAAGGATCCTATAGCATTATCTATACTCTGAATGGAATGGGACGATAGAATGGGGCATTGTTTTAATTTTACATCAGTGCCCGCAACTTAAAATTAGTTTAAAAAAGGTTCAAATTTAGCGTGATGATATGCAATCTATAGCCAGCCTTCCTCGATAAATAGGCCATCTAAGACCGAATTTTTTTTTCAAATTGGACCAGTAGTTCCTGAAATTAGCGCGTTTAAGCAAACATACAAGCCTTCAGCTTTCAGCTTTATGTATTAGTATAGATTTTTAATATAAAAACGTATATCTTCTATCACTGAAGGTGCTCTAGTGTGCACTGTAAGCCCAATAAAGTCCTCTAGAGTTTACTGAAAGCTCAAGAAGATGCTCTAGAGTTCACTGAAAGCTCATGAAAGTGCTCTAGAATTCACGGAAAGCTCAAGAAGTTGCTTTAAAGTTAATTGTAAGCTTAAGAAGTTGCTCTAGAATGCACTGTAAGCTGAAGAAGGTGCTCTACAGTGACCTGTAGGTTAAAGAAGGTCCTCTAGAGTGACCTGTAAGCTCAAAAAGGTGCTCTAGAGTGCACTATAAGTTCCAAAACTAAAGTTCTCATTTAGACCCAGAACGTTGTTCCCCCGTGACAGATTAATACTTTCAGGGCTAACTAGCAACAGACTATCAGAAAAAATGTTTTTCAAGTACTTTAGTTTTATTTTACACACATTTGTAATAACTTATAAATACTGCAATATTTAGAAATAGCATATGGCAGAACAAAGCTTCACCTACCTAAAAGGTAGTCAGTATTATCCACATCAAAATCACGTAGTTCCTTATTATTAGTTACGATGTTGTACTTCAGCCCCCTGGTTTCTTTATCCTTCCTGTATTCCTTGAAGAGATCCCTTCCATCATTTCTGGAGCAGGTCCAGTTACTTATGGGGTCTTTAGCAGTGCCAGTTGAATTCGTCATTAGGCTTTGTCTGCCGCCACCCATGATGACCTTAAAGATAACAAAAAGAATGTTAAATACCGAATACTTAATTTTTTATCTTTGATGATCTTTTCACTTTTTCCGTCCACTTGCCAAGCTAACTTGGACTACAGACAGTACGTCTGTACCATAAGGAAATCGAAAATCATATGTAAGTACAAGCTATTTCCTACCACTTCGTTTGCGTCATTAAACATGCGGGAGGACTAGATTAAGGTCTAACTGAGACCTCCTTAATCTGACCCTATCGAAAAATCCATTCTTAACGGACGTCTACTAACTATAAACAAGTTCCTTGCCAAATTTTATCTTTATTAATCCCGCTGTTTACGAGATTTTGTAATAGTTGACCTTTTCGTGTTATATATAGATCTTAGATTTCCTTGAAAAATCCAGTATTTCGATTTTATATATGTTGATATTAACTTAGGATATAATAATACACACGTACATGGAGATCTCTTCCAGGAAAGTCCTCGACCAGCTGTCGGGCGATGTCCTTGCAGCCCGCGGCTGTCGCGGGCATAGAGGCGTCGCACTCCCACTGTCGGGACGCGCTGTGGGCGTACACGGGCCCCGGCGTGGCGTGAGTAACCCGCATCGTCGTTACAAATCCTAAACGATGTAAGGACACCTTTATATGAATAGACTTGAAACTTTCTACGTTGATAGGACATGTTAAGAATTCATTAGGAAACTTATTTTGAGCGAAATCGGACAGCAACTTTTGAAGTCATTTAACAAATCGATACCTCCCACGTAAATTATTGTAACCCCAAATTCACAACTTCACAGAAGAGCGATATAAACATGTTAATTCAAATAAAATCGTCATTGTATAGCATATTTATGTACAAAATTATACATTCAATAATGACGCTTACATCATTGTATACAATTATATATTAAAATGTGACTGTTATATTACAATTTAGTTGTTTGTAACGCTCTACTGTGAAACTGGGAATTTGGGGCTACAACAGCTTACGTAAGAGGTATCGAAATACCTTTATCGCGTATACGGAACCCTTCTATAGAATTGGTCTTAACAGGCACTTAGCTTTTTTTATTATAATATTGGTACCTATTCAGACGTGCAAGAAAACACGTCGTCACGTTTGAAAACAGTAAAAATTTTATCTCAGTACAAAAAAAAACAATTTTAAAAGATATTTAAATAGAAACGAATAACAGACCTGCACTTTTCTTAGCTTTTAAAGCTAACGCTGCTAAAGATTCCAACCGTGCTTTGGAGTTGAGGGATGCGGGACAGTCTTTGTATGTCACCGAGGAATCCACCCCCACCGTCCGCGCGTTGGTCTTAAGCCCACACAACAGTGCTGTCGATGTACTTGCCGAATCGGGCACCATCCTATCAGCTGAGTAAGTCTAAAAATAACTTATTTTTCTATCTTACATTGTACGGGGAGATGCGAAACCAGGTGTAGTAGTGTAGAGAGGCACAATAGGCGAGCTGTGAAATAACTTCAAAAGTTGTACGATTTCGCTCAAAATAATTTTCCTAGTTAGTTTTAACCTTCATTCGCACGAGTTTAAAAAGCGGTGCGTTAAATCTCGGCGTTGACGTTTTTTCAGCTTCGGCGGTACGAAAATATACCGTATATGTAATATTCATAGCGTTCAAAATACTTCATTGCGCAACAAAAAAGCGTCACGTTATAAAAGCGCTGCCGTGTGAACAAAAACTTGCAAAATCCATAACTTCTATTTGAACGTTAAAAAGCTCTCGTGAGAATGAGGGCGAATAATTCACGTTTGATCGCACGTTTGTACGAACCAAGTTCGCACGCATCGCGCATTTGCGTTCTATTAAGACAACGCCTAAGAAGAGAACTTCCCTATAGATTCTTTAATATCGGGTATTATAGCTGATGGAGTATCAGCTATTATATACGATAATACAGACAGATATTAACGAACCACAACACAGCACAGCCGGTAGTGTAGATAAATAACAGGAATACAAGTTGGAGTAATTACCACGCGACGCGGAGCGATCATAAATCATAAAGAAAGCAACGCTGCAACCGAAGAAGACATCAACCGTGGAATTTTCGATTGGGAATGATGTAGGACTGCGGTGGATCAAAATAATGCATTCGGGGCCCAATCACGCTGAGATCAGGGTCGTCGAACTTACAACATATACCCTCCTGTCTCGCGCGACAGCCGTATTTTAAATACGAACAGGAAAAAGAACTTCGGCTCGTATTGAGGATATCGCACGTACTTTATAATGCGAAATAACGAAAATAAATCTGGTCAAGAAACTCTGAAGTATTACCTTTGCAATTGCAATCTGAAGACGTGTATTTAAATAAAATTAAAATCTCTGTGTAACCTTATAAATAGTCTACTCTAAATTCTAGATGTTTTTTTGTTGGTTATATTGCAAATCTGTATAGGGCACTCATTCTTTATATCGAAATTATATATAGTTAACTCAAATTTATTAAAAATGCTTCAAAAATTTTGTTAATAATATTACCATATACAAAAAGTCAAACCTAATGAATAATAATTAATTGTTAACATGCCTTAGTCATTTTGTGATATAAACTGCCAAAAAAAAAGGAATTTTATTTGAGATAGTGATCATAATTACGTTAAAAATGGGCAATAAAGGGGGTTTTAAGATAATGGTCGGCAATAAAATCTCAACGTCTGATTGCAGCCATATGTATAAATAAAACTAAATTGTATGTATTTAAACACCAAAATTAACTTCTTTGAGTAACATACAACTCTATATACGGTATTTATAATAAAATAAAAATCTTTTATTTGCCTGTTTGCTCGGACTTATAAGAGGCTTCAAAGCTACAATAGATCTACGATGGAAAGTATCGAGTGGAATCTACAAGGTAGCCAGTTCAATCCCCGGTCTCGTTGGGCTATTTCCGTACAGACTCCTAAGCAAAAGGCCGGTTAGGTTTAAGATGTTATTCTCAATATATACTAAGTATTCCTTAAAACAACACTACAAATGTATTACTGGCAATGAACTGACGTTTAGTGTTTCACCTCAAAAAAAAAAATACATTCGAAGTAGAATAGAATAAGTACGAAAATCCCAGCTAAAGCTAGTCAAGTACCTAAATCAGAAAATAGAGGAAATGTTTTCTGCTTGTAGCAGTTAGTGTTAATTCCGTATACAAAGACCGCTTTGAGGGCGCTTGCAGTGAGCTATCACTAACACATGTTAATTCGACCCACTTCTGACCCCGCTTGGAATTACGTACGTGCGATGAATGAACGAGATCTTATTTGTCCATTTACCGGTTTACTTTTTTAAGGAGTTTCATAGAAACAACCACTTTTATGGGCAAATCTATTGTGTGCGTCGATAAACTCTTTCTGACATTAAACATATATTAATTAAGGTGTTACTAGAAGCGCTACATTACTTATACGAAATCTTATATTATAAAATCTTCGTGTTACAATGTTAGGTACTTTACTAGTCTGAAACGGCTTGACCGAATACATGAAATTTTATATGCATATTCAGTAGGTCTGAGAATCGGCTACTATCTATTTTTCATACTCCTAAGTGATAAGGGTTATTAAGGATTTTATCAATGCTTTACCGTCTCTATCCAATAGTAATCTTGAAAATGCTTCTAGTACCATCCAAGATATCTCTGACAGAAAAAATAAAATAAACATCAAAAACAACCTTGATATTCTCACCTCAACGAAAACAGAATCTAAAACTAAAGCAGGAAATGACAAGAAACATAAAGACTTCAGATATTTTTATCCAATATCAGAGAAAGACGCAATTATGCTTAACTTTAAAGCAAATAGAGAATTTGATACTAACTTCACAAATCAGTTACTGTTAAAGCTTTATATCAAATATCCAGAGAAGAGATTTAAGAACAGATTTACATTTTCAGACTACATGATAAAAACGTTAAAGAATGAGAACCATCAAGGACCGCTTGTTAACCACACAAGTTTTAGATTTAGCTGTAACATAGGAAAAGAAGAGAAGAACATACTTGAGTATAAGAAATATTTAAGTGAAATAGAAAACTCATTTGATACCAGTAAAGAAATGCAGGTAAGGAAGAAGATAGCAGGGCGATTTAGTACAGAATTAGCATATAAAATACTGATGAAAGTAGCATTTAAGCTAAACCCTGATAATAGCTTTATTACTGCGTTAGTTCCAAACAAGCTTGCTTTAAGCGAGAGGCAAATAGCAACTTTAAGCGAGCAGTTAGAGGCAGTATATGGCATAAATAGGTATTATGTGCAGGAGGTGGAGGAAGAAATGCTACCACCAAAAACACCCACACTGGATACCGCATCACAAGATACCACTATTGATATTCCATCTGATAACTTCGTTGTGAATACAACCAACGAACACAAAGCATGGCAAGAAATCAGAAAAGGCTTAATAGAAGAGTTAGGTGAGGCGATAGACACAGTGTGGTTTTCAAAAGCTGTAGCTACCGAAGATAAAGAACAGAAAATACTAACGGTTATCATGCCAACAAGGTTTATGGCGGATTGGGTGCGTAATAATTACTCGCATGTGATACGTAGGTTATCCGGTAGTGTAGGTGTTCAGTATGTGGAGTATGGCTATGAATAGTATTGAGATTAATCAAAAGTTAAAAAGGACACATTATATGGACGCAAAAATTATTAAAGAAAGGAGATTATCGTCGCTTTTAAAATGGGCAGGCGAAAAAGCTGAGAACAATGTGGTTTTGTCTTGCATTTTTAGTTATTTGTAACCAATCTAATATCAAAATAAAAAGACTGAATGTGACATGAATCGTAGAATAAGTACATTAAATATTATAATATTCATATGCCACAAGGAAGTGGTACTATTTCTAGCCACGCGGTAGCTTAGTGAATTATTGCCTAATATTTGTTATCATAATAGTACGTCAAATATAATATTATCTTATCAATATCTTTTTATTAGCATTTTCGATAGCATATTATAATATTAAAAAAATATATTTTGTCTGACTTGTGGTTAGAAATATTAACAGAGTCTAGTCAACAAGTCTTATTCGCCTTCACTTAAAAATATGTTAGAGGTGTCATTTGAACCGGAATCGCATATAGATAGTTTTTGAAAAAATTGAAGATGCCCTCGCAAAAATTAAAAAGGTTATAAGAATTAACTGAGGAGTGTGGTTTTTTTCTTATATCTCAAAAACTATGTGAGATATTTCAAATTTGAAAAAAGATTCAAAAAGAAGAGAAAATGTGCTAAGAAAAAATTCAATCTTTCTAAACACTGCTTAAATTATTTATATAAATTATTTATATAGACGCGGTCTCTAAAACGACTAAGTTACATAATTTATTTTTCCAGTTAAAAATTTCAGTTATTCAGTTAAAAATTTGAAAGTAATATATGTATTGTTAACATTCCAAATAACTAATTTACATTGGAAAAAAATCTAGAAGTAAATAAGTCAATGCGCTAGGTAAGAAAATTTTACATCAGTCATTGAAGTTAAACAATCATGTTTAAATAATTGCCGAAATACTTTTTTGCTTCGTGATGCCTTTTTATATACCTACTTAATTATATTCCGTAATACAAAATAAAAAAGTTTTACAATTTTTTATAGTTTGTTAATTATAATTTTTTGAACTAACTAAATCGGAAAAAAACGAAGTAATGGTGTCCCCAATTTTTCATTTTCTTTGAGAAAACTGGAGTGACTCAGCTCCAAGCAGGACCCAACAGACCTGCCCGAACGATGGCTTACTTTTCCTAATATATCAAAATATTGGTCGCTTACCCCACCGGCTGCCGGCCGCTCTGCCCCGAATTTTAAATCTCACATACCTTATAAGATATTTATTTTAATGATATGCTATAAAGGGCAATTTTAATCTGTATAAAATGTACAACGTAGTTAACGTATTTATTTGGATAAGGATTAATACGGTACTTCTTAAAACAGCTTCGTATATGGTTCATTTTTTTTTGTAATATGTAATGGATAAAAATGGCTACTGTGAGTTATACACAGGAGATAGACATATACTATCACTGACTTTTTTGTAGATCTTTTTAAGAAAAATAATTCTGTACTACATCATTTTCA
>JANCMC010001140.1:0-17989 GCA_024363005.1 Charaxes varanes
ACGATTTCAGTTCCGATTACCTTCTCTTCCATCGGAATATTGTTCTGCTAGTAATAAAAGCTGCTGATTAAGAATAAGTTTCTTATATAAAGTTACTTAGCCTAGATTACCCAAACCTTTTGCTTTAAGTAACTTAAGGTCATCTGGTGCACATATCTATTCTCCTCCTATAAATATTTTACCTTTACGTCAAATTCTTGTTTTTATAAGTACTTTTTCTTTTCAGGAAATTGCTTAGTCATCGCAGCTGTGCTGTGTTCATCTAAGCTACGTAGCGTGACCAATTTATTTATCGTATCACTGGCAGTTGCTGATCTGCTGGTTGGCGTTGCCGTCTTACCATTCTCAGCAACAAGAGAAGTGTTTCAAGTGAGTTGGACATGAATTAAATCTTTAATTTTTTATTCTATATCATTCCTGTAATGGGTAGTTAAATTCTCAGGGCATCGTCAAGTCCAGTCCATATTTTTACTGTTATTTTTTCTTCACTGGGTAACACATGCCATAGTCCTGAACTAACAACCAAGACCTTTGTTTCTTATAATTTAGAATCATCTTCTTCATTCAGTCCATTGCAACTAATTGTATAGTCGACCAAGAAATTGGTTTGCCCCGCTAAGGTCGAATGTCGTTTGCGCGTCAATTAGTTAAAAGGCTTGTTTTTGCTTGTTATGCATTATGTTAATTTCTAACAATAACTCTTAGCAAAATTTTCTTCAACTATGAGCTATCATCGAAGATGGTAAAACACTTTCTTGGTCGACTATACAAACTTCGCAATTGTTACTTTAAGTAAAATTATAACCTTCTCATATGGAATTGCAATAGTATTTGATGTCATCCCCATACATATCCCGTAGTTAAGTCTCAGTGCTACCGCCACGCTCTTTATGGTAGTTTTTGATAGAATTTAAAGATTATCATTATTGGAGAAAAGGAGACATGGTAGTTTTTAGATGAATTTTCGACGAAATCAAAAATGACTTCAATGAATTTAAGTAGATTAGTCAAAATATGTGGCGTGGCTGTTTGTTACTTTTCAGTTATACAAGAACCATTTGTATAATTGAAAAGTAATGAACAGTAAATACAATTGGCCAAGCCACAGATTTTGACTAAGGTATAGTGACGTTACGACGTACTCTAGAGTACTAGGAACCAGACATATACATAGCTCAAAGTATTTGTACCTTGAAGTCTACAAAGTTCTACAAAACTTTGTGAAGTTACACAAAGTCCCCGGCCACACTACATGATCATTGAAAGTTCGGTTTGTGAGACTTCCCGGTGGCCTAAACTCGTCATTAAGGGCCGGCAGCGCATCTGCTGGCTTTCTGGTCGTTTGCCCGTTGTAACATTAAAAAAAAATAATAATATCCCTACGTAAATTGTTGTAACCCCGAATTCCCAACTTAACGTTAAAAACGTGTAAATTGAAATAAAATCGTCATTTTAGAACACATATGTATACAATTATATATTATTGACGATTTAATTATTGTATACAATAATATATTAAAAAGTGACTGTTATATTAGAATTTAGTTGTTTGTAACGCTCTACTGTAAAACTGGGAATTTTGGGTTACAACAACTTACGTAGGAGCTATCGAAATATTGTTACAGAAGCCTCTGAGCAAGGTGTAGACGTACAAACTTCGTTGGACGATGCCTTACAGTCCATTCTGCGATTCACAGAGGTAAGATGAGATGGTATTCATAAGTATATAAACTCTAACATAACAGTAGGTCGTGTTTACTATTACATCGACGGAAGAAAGCGGAAGTGTCCTAACTTGGATTTTGGGCAAAATCACTTTTTACCATATACTTGTCTATAAAAAAAATACTACTTCGAAGGGTCTCGTTTTCCTACTATAAAATTTTTCATTGATACTACTTTGGATTTTTGCCTAGTTTTAGTGCTGAGCATTATAAAAAATGTCGTAATAGACGTTGAGTTTTTCAAGTTACGACTACGAATTTCGCTTTCTTCCGTCGACATTTATACATATAAATGAAATTTGAAGGGTCTGTATTGACGAAATTAATTTTGTATCTTCTTAGGGGTCATCCCTAAATTATGTCATATCAATTTTACGATTTTTGATCCCACCCCCACACTGTTTGACACTTTCAAAACCTAGGCGTGACGTCACATACTTTGAAAACAAAAAAATAATTTGAAGAAAACGGCAAATTCAATTTTTTTTCCATTAAATAACATTCTTTTTTTACGATATTTTAAATTTTGAAATGTGACGCAACAAGGCTCTTGACCCCCCCCCCCCATACCCCTTGTCACACAATGTCACATTTTGGTTAAATCCTCCTCCCCCTTAACGTGGGATGTAATTTATGGATGACCCCTTAGCGTTATCCCAGTCTAGTACCACAGGCCCCTTAGATTGCAGATGATGTGTCTGCGGGGCGTGTTAGGATGAGCGATTGCCATCTGACGTCATCCCCGGAACCCCCACAATCTCTACATTCTCACGGCTAATATCACTCAGTAACATTAATCGGTTCACAGAAGAAAATTGTTTCTTTTTTCAAAAAGTAAAAATATCTACTTTAATTATATAAATGCGTTCGTGTTTCACAACACCCGCTTGGTTTTTGGACCAGTTATGTACCACAGTTCGGGCCGTCAATTAATTAACCGAGTGTATCGACATTCGACCCGATTTCAGGAGCTCGAGTTTGGTTGACAATTTTACTTATCTGATTGAGCACGCTTTCTCTTGCGCCCGCGCCGTCGTGTGTCGCACTAGTTCGACTGTACGCTCATATCAAAGGTTCTTTTGACGAGCGTAGTGTTTCATCAGTGTTGAAATTGATATCTCTCTTTCTACGTCGTAGTCCGCATTATTGAAGGTCGTGACCCCTTCCAGTTGCTGGAAGTTTTGTTTCCACGAAGTCGCGCCAAGCAATACTGTTGGTTACAACGTGGTAGCTGAGTTGATCGAGCTGAAGCATTGGACTACAACGACGTGGTCTTTTTCCTGATATAAAGAGCCTTAAATGCTTATCGGTAGAGTGGATTTAAAGCAATGGCGTCTTTGTCAGGGTTGCTTTCGAAGACATGTTCATAAAAGTCTAGGCAAACAACCAACTAAGTATACATTTTAATGTATCTCGTTTAATCACTATTCAAGCCTGATTGTCTTCAAAGCTAGTCTTAGCATAATCTTAACGCTTAGAGTCCTACCTCACCGAGACACCATGCCATGGATACCTGCCATGGTTGCCAATGGAGTTGCCAGTAATAGTGGTGGTTAGGTTCTGATTTGGCGTCGTCGACAAACCGTTGCCAAGTGAGTTACCTGTCCTAAATTTTAATATGAATACGTAGCCGGTATATACACCCAAAACAAGAATGTTATACTTACTTACTCACTTATAGGAATTAATTCTTCATAGAAAAATTCAAATCTCAACCAGGTCGATACGAGTATGACTAGATGAAAATTAAAAAAGTCTTCTGATTTGAAATTCGAAAATGCTGCTGAGTTTTAATTCCCAGTCAGTACATATAGAGGCGCACTATAGAGGTTTAAGTATATAATATGGCGGAATAAAATCTAACGAAATTTTCATTTTTAAATTGGCTTTGGCTCAAACTCTATTTTAAGTTTTTCCTTATTTTCTGTAAATCACGGCCATAAAAGAACATATATAATAAAATAATTTCAACAGAAACTCCAAAATATGTATTACGTAATCAGATTTAGTCAACGGCCTTAAGAACTTTAATAAGTATTAATTTACCTCGTATAAGATAGTAATTAACTTATTTCAAATTCAATTCCATGTCAGTAATTATGTCCATTTTTAATTAAATTAATGTCAATAGTCTGATGATGTCAAAAAATGTATGTAATTTAATGCAAAGAATGATAAGTTTAATTAATATAATTGAATTTGAAAACATTTTGAATACGTGCTAAATTAATAAAAATTCTATTATAATAAAATTAACAATTACTAATTTATTAAATAAAATGTACAGATTATGTTCTATCGGTTTTGTATGAGAGAAATTCTTGAATAGTATAAAATGAATATTCTAAGAGCCACTTTTTCAATGTTGTATGAAGATTGGCTGAGTAATTTGTAGATTTAACTGATAAATTCGAACTTGTACTTAAAGCGGCACATTCATTTACAAGCGCCATATATTACGAACTAACGGACACTGTGGACGCTGTCTTGCGCAAAGGTTGTGTTACTTATGTACTACATTCTATTATCCTATAATATTATTTCCGTTCCCTTTCCCGTTTCTGGTCTCGGTCCCATTCCCATTACCGTTTCCGTTTCCGTTTCCGTTCCCGTTCCATTAGTTTGGAGTAGAATTTGGAAGCTCATTATTATTTATATAGATGTCACTTATCCACTTGTTTAGCGACGTAAAATCATCATATCGACGCGAACATCATATTGGGCGGAAAAATCATATTCTCGGATGAAAATTTATACGAAATAGCAAACAGTATCTTAAGACCCCGGGCGGGCGAATTTCGATAACTCGCCCCGTAAACACTCATCAGTATCCCTAAGCTAGGACAAATTCCTTTGATCTTGTTTAGGGTAAATCTTTCCATTTATATGCAAATTTCAAAAATTTGAATTTTTCGCGGATTCACGGCGTGTGGTGTACTCTCTAATCTCGATGCTTTACACGACAAATGGCCGCTATTTTTGCACAACTTTGATTTATTTAAGATTCCCATTTACGAGTTAAACGCTATATTTGTATAATTGCACAATTTCATTTAAAGTACAGTAGAAACAAGAAAAAAGGAAATTGATAAAAGTTTATGAACTCTCAACACTCTATCTCATCTCATCGCACACCTCAATTAAACTTTAGATATTTTTTCATATACTAATGATGGTAAAAAGGACAACTTTCTTCAAAATTTCTTTATGGAACCTATAGATAATTCTATAAGGTCGATGTTTTCATATAAATTAAATCAACTGTCATTGGCCATTTAAATCAACTAAACAGTAGATATCTTTATTAATAATAATTATAATAAATCATTTATTTCACAAATGTGGATTGAATGAAATTCTTCTGTTAAGGAATTCTCCACAGCTCTGTAGATCCCAGCAATTGCAGTATATTTCCGTCTTTATTTACGAGAAATTAGAATGCTTTTAGTAAATTTATATATATTTAAATGAGTATATAAAAAGTCTTCTTTAATAAAACGTCTTTTGATTTTAATTTGGATCGTTATAATACAGACTGGCAACGCATATCCTTAAAGAGAACCATATGGAATAAAGGTCCGGAGTCCTTAGAGTGGAAAAAAAATGCTATAAATAATAAAGCATATAATTCAGGTGGTAGTGAGGTACGTAAAGCATTAACTCCTTTAAAAAAAATTAATACTAGAATTAATTAAACAAATCTTGTTGTTGCTGTTAAGGTTATACAGCCCATAATATAAATTGCATTTCAAATTATTGTAGAGTTATAACTATTTTTAGGAATCCGTAGTGCTACAAGGAACCCTTATAGTTTCGCCTTGTACGTCCGTCCGTGTTTCTCTCCACCCGCAATGTAGTCCTCCAGGATTTCCGAAATATTAGATGTAGGGACTCGAAATTTCCCATGTATAAAAGACATGCTAAAAACTCACTAGGAAAATTATTTTAAGTGAAATCAGACGATAACTTTTGAAGTTTTTGTTCAAATAAAATTGAACCTTAACTTTATCGCCTATCTGATACGGAACCCTACTAGATAAGCTAGGTCTTTACCACTTATTATACCACCACGGTTTGATACCAGCAAAAATAAGAAGATAAACGCAAAATGAAATCGGTCTATTATAAAACCCCTCTTGTTTCTAAAGCCTTGTATATTCATTGGAAAAGTTGATGAATAAATTACACAAAATATTATTTTTAATGAACAAATCCGAAGCGTTCTAAGAAAAAGGCGGAAGTTGTTTTATAACTCCAATACTTATAGGAAAGTAAACAGTTCTAAACTCCACCTCTTCGATAGATTTTTTTTAAATATGAGTAGCGGTAGGCCTTGCTTCCGAACGGATATTTACACAATCGAAGTTTTCATACGGATCCTTAATTTTTTTGAAAATATTCTATCGTCTATGTTCATCAGAGGGCCTAGAGCGAACTTTTTGAACAGAAGTGGAACTTCCTTTATCTGCCCGATTACTGGTTCGATCCACTACGGGTACGCGACCCGGGAGTGCCCTAGCTGCTATTGGGGCACCCCCATATACCTTCCGTGACAGTAGTATCCGCATCCTTTCTCTCCTCCCCATCTACCTTTATATCCTTTTACGTTCTTTAAGGAAATATTGCATTTCGGTTAATATTTCACTCTTGTTCTTAGATTATATATTAAATAAATGTACATTAGTAAACATACTTTTTTATTATCGATTTATATAACTAATTAATCCTGTTAACCATAAAACATTTTTTATGACAGAATGCAACAGTCAAATCTTTCTCAAATATGTAGAGAAAAAAAACTCTGTATGATAATAGCGCTTTACACAAGGTCCAATTGCGAATTGAAACTATCCTCAAATCATTTTCGTTAATTAACTCCAATTTTTAATAATAATTTTGAAGTTTTGCAATACAAAAAACATTGGTATTTTATGGATTCACGACTAACTTACAACAACAAAATCCGTGATAAATTGATGATTATATATTTTTGCACAAAAACTACTTCTTTTTGCTCGTGCCAGTAAATTAAAATCAACATCAACTCGTATGTTTCACATCATAGCCGATAGTATTTCATATTTTATCATATATATACTTATCTATATGTTACAGCCAAAGTAATGAATGCAGACCTTATTATAATAGTTTTAAATATTTTTTTTTGAGTTTGTCTTGAATTTTCGTTAGCTTCAGTTTAGCTTTTCAAAAGGCTTTGCATTAGGCGTGGCATTGACGATGGTGACATCGGTCATCAGCCAAAAGTCAAACTTGGCTAAAATAACTAAAAAAAGTATGTATATATTAATACGTGAAGTAAAAACTTTTGGTACAATTTTACGAAAAATGCACTGACGGAGAAGAATAAAATTTGGAACAATCATAGTTTACATATAGAGGAGGGCGTCCGAATGCTAATATTTTTATATAATATACTTTATAAATACATTAAATTATTCAAATGTAACTTCACGCACACAAATTATTTACACACACTTATATACATTTTATTATTGGTTGATGCCAAATGTAATCGTGACAACCTTATGTTATTTGTATTAAATGTCAAATACAAAAACATATGCTGTTGTACTAAGTATCTGATACGAAAATAAAGGTTTTTTTCTTTAGTAGAATTGAATATACTTATATAATATAAATTAGGTATGATATTTCCTAAAGTCCTATAAATATTACTGATATATTAACTGTATATTTTATGTAGGAAACGCTTTTATATATATGAGTATTTAAGTAATATAATACTATTCATGTATGTCAGGAAACAGTAATAGAAATAAAAACCAGTTTTTAGTCAAATAATAGCTAGTTGCAGAACCCCGACTGAGGTAATATGTCTTGATTGAGGAATTGTTGCATCTTACTCTGACGGAGGGAAATGAACAAAGACAACATCTAGTATTTTTACTTCATATAATTTTCCGTATCACTTGGCAACTAAAAAAGAAAAGTAAACGATTAAAATTGATAATTATAATGTTAACCAAGATGAAAACAAACCGAATAACAAGATCTCTATAATGATTATATAGCTTTAATATTTCAAATATTTCAGTCAAACGATCATTTTAAGTTTAAAACCTATGAATAGTTCACGATAACATTACTCATATCACATCAGTGTTCTTCACAAATATATGAATGAAGGCGGTGACTTCGTGACTATCTCGTTCGGAGTTCGCCGAGCGAGCTTTAACCATTTTTGTATTATGGGTTGTTATTTAACACGACTTATATTTTTAATTGACACAACAGCTAAATTCATTGTTATTACATAAAATATATACTACTACTTTGTAGTTTGTTTACTTTACTTTACAGTTGACACAATAAGTAAAATCACATTAGCTTAGAAATGTCTGAAGTCTGTTCTATTTCCACCTAGTAATACTAGGTAACAGGTATTTGCATAGAGTATATTTAAGGAACAGGAACAGGTGCACTTAGTACGCGATTTACCTAGTACGCCCCCCTTTACAATTGATCAAACAGCTAGGCAAATGATTTGGGTCGATAAAGTCCGTAAAAGTTGATAAAAGTCGATAAAGTTTATATAAGTCAGTAAATGTAGATATATGTCGATTAAATGCGATAAAATAGATATAGATCGATAAAGTCAATGAAAGTATAAAAATATCGATAAAGTCATTAATGTTCCATCAATTTCGATAAAAGAAGACAGAAGTTGATATAAGTTGATACATATCGATAAGAGTCAATAAAGTTGATGCAAGTCCCATATGAGTCGGTAAAAGTAGATAAATATCAATTAAGCCGATAAATTTCGATATATGTCGATAAAAGTAAATATAGTTCGGTAAAGGTCATAAAACTAGGTAAAAGTCTAAAAATATCGATAAAGTCGATAATGTTCGGTTAATTTCGATAAAAGTAGGCAAAAGTCGATAAAGGCGATAAAGATCGAGCCCCATCTGCATCTATTACACAGACCCATCGGTCGTTGTTATAGGTCGAGACGGGGCCCGGGGGGGTACTCGGCGTCAGCGGCGACAGGTTTTTTAGTCCTATAGGGCCAGAAGTTTATATTTTAATTTTACCAGGATTTGGAATAATTTCTCATATAATTTCTCAAGAAAGAGGTAAAAAAGAAAATAAAAGATTGAGCTCGAGGTAGTAAAGCAAATTATTGAAGTTTACAAATAACTTTCATATTTATAAATGTAGGGCCGGTAGGCCGCTTTATGGGAAACTAAATTTGGGGGAGGCACTAATTGACGCGTTTCCGTCAGTGCGAGCGTGGAAAGTTGTGTTGTATTTTTGTAAAGTCAAATTATTGTTGTGGGAGCAACTTTCCAAAGTTGTATCACAGGTAAAATAAAGTTGCTAACGTGGTCTTAAGTTTTTGAAGGAGAGAGGTATGTACTAGTGTAGCATTTTTTATGTAAAAAAAAGTAGTTGAATTTTAAAAAAAATATAGTAAAATTTGCGTAGAGACGTAGTCGAAAAATATTTTAGAACGTGTGCCTTTAAGAAATAAAACGAAAAAAATATTTGAAAAAAAAAGAATCATAGAGGCTACAAGAGAAGCGTTTGAAAAACAAATGCGACATAAAAACTTCGCAAAATTCAAATCGGTGCCTCAAAATAAGAGTTAAAAAATAATTAAATAAAATTTCCTCAACAGTAGAATTACGGAAGAGTCACCTGTGGCTTTGGCCATTGTTTCTTTCACGCTCATACTGCCGGCCGGACTGACTGACCAAAACCGCATTGCTAAAATACGCGCCAAGAAATCTGCTGCTACCAAAATATTTTTAGCCAAGTGTTGGTTGTTCTTGATTTATCGGACACGCGTTCGATCAATTTTAATACGTGCACAATCCATTTCTGTGGTGCTTCATCTTAACGAGTGCATTTAATGCAAAGAAATCTCTCTATTGAAAGCGATTTGGGGAATTTTTCAAAGCTACGAGCTTTTGAAATTTAAAGCGACTTTATTGTATCGTTTAATTAATCCTCTATATTTATTGAATTATTTAATGTGTAAACTTTATTGTACGCCACTGAAAAAAATTCCGTAAAAAAGGACTTAAAATAAAAAATATTTTCCTACGAATAATATATTAATTATTTTGCTTTTAAAAGTGTATTTATCTTAAAAAATTATCAGCAACCAAGCTGACACTTAACGCTAGAAATTATTTCTAGCGTAGATAGAAATTATTATGAATAAAATTTAATGAAATCATTGTTGAATAACCTTTATTTTATACAACTGAAAATAAATGTATAAATGCATTTATTACTAGAAATATTTTCTAGCAACAGTATTATTTTGTTATTTTCGAAAGCATATTTATATTTTAATAAAAATATTTTACAATGTAATATAAAATCAAAATCTTGGGCTTTATAGTGGAAACAACGATAGCCTAAAGGGGTCCCGATTTGACACGACTTAAAAATTATCAGTCTTGTACTGCTCAGCTATCGTGACTTTACTATCAACAGCGATCGCGGGCTACAATTCAATATTAATCGTATCGTATCCGGTGGTTTAAATCTTTGTTTTATTTCATAATTAGTAGCTGTTGGCAGATAACGTTACATCTAAAATATTTAACTATATAGAAACCAAGTATATTTAAAGTTTAATATATTTTCAACTAAATAGCTTTTTTATCGCCTTAACAGGGGACAGCGGTTTGTAAGTGCGCTAACGCCTGCCTTCAGCCTGTTTAAGTAAACCCTTAAATAGAAAAAAATACTTTAATACAATATGATTCTTATAACGATAACGGGCAACCGTCTACAAGCAGCAAGCCACGCTTTGAGTCAGCTGCCTGTCACAGTAAAACTTAAATTAGCTAGTAAATATGCGAGTATTTCTATATATAATTAGGAAAAAATGATATTTGAAAATAGTATGAAAGCTGTGGAATCAAAGAACAGAATACTGATCAAGCGAAGTGTCCCCGTTCGCGTACACTTTTCACTCGCGACTATTTGAGTCACAACTCATTAAGGTATATTTGACTATAATATACATTCGTCGTGTTCTGGGACGATCCTCAGCACAAACTTTTCTAAAAGTTTACAAGTCACAACCTTATTAGTCAACGAAATGTTTTGACTGTTTCAATTGCGTCGTTGCAAGTTAAAACCCCAGAAATATATTCCGAATACGTTTCATCACATCAACGTTTGCCACCCGGTGTGGTTATAGAACTTTTGTCATTTAAGGTGGACTGTATTTGGATACAACCGTGATTTCCGTATCAATTTTTCGTTATATTAACTGTATATTCTTCTATTATTATGACATCTTTTTTTATTAAAATATGTGGCGAAAATAAAGACACTCGAAACGTAACGTTATAGATAACGACAAATTAAATTATTAAGTCTAATACTATATTTAAGGTTTGCTCGATCTGCAACTAAAAGCGTCGCTTTAAGGCGAAGATTTCGTAACGAGACAGATTCGCCCGGAGAGAGAGTGAAGGAAAGTACTACATCTAAAGGAATTAGAAATAAAAAAGAAATTTCCTAATCTTTTTGAGTAACAATAGGAAGCTCAGGGAGATAAGTGAAAGATCCATTCCTGCGATTAAGATTTTCCAATTTTACGCAGATATAGCGTATATATTAGAAATAGCATCCTTCCTAGTGCAGCCCCGGTCCCCCTAGCATTTCCAAAATATTAGACGTAGAGACTTGAAATTTTCCATGTTGATAGAACATGCTAAAAACTGACTAGGAAAATTATTTTGAACGAAATCGAACAGCAACTTTTGAAGTTATTTCATAATTACGTTTATAGCGTATCAGATACGGAACCCTTCTATATAAGCTTGTCTTGACACGTTCTTCGACATTCTTTTGTAAAATTTTCGAGTTATGAATCTTGACTTAAAGAGACCAAGGCGATCGTTGCGATCGCCCTCTCGCTTCTAACGTATCCCCAACAGAGTTACGTTTCGCGCGGAATAAGTGATATTCCGTCGGGGGATGTTTGACATTCTACACGAAAGGTAACTTTGTTGCGGATAGGTTAGAAATGCTTGATGAAAAAACAAGAACTTCTAGAAGAAAAAAATACATAAATATTCATTTTTGGGAAAAGTCCTCAAACTGCATAGTTACTACTAACCTTTAAAAAACTGATTTTGTAGACACACGTTTCTTATGGTTATTATTAAAACTGTTTACGAAGTAATCTTAAATTGTTAATTAATTAAATGAAAAAAATTAACTAAAATTGAAAAATGTAAATGGCACAGATACTCTGCCATTCCTAAAATAACTCAGTGCATGTCTTTCATGTACACAAGATTATAAATGTACGGATGGATTGAAATTTGCAAGTTACCCGGTTCAAACCCAACGCCGCCTAGGGTATTGTCGCACTTACTTTTAACACAGATTTTTAATTTAAGCTTAGTAGGAGTGAAAACATACCTAAAAGACATACCTAAAAAGTATTGCTAATGTCCTTAAAAATGTCTTATGTATGTATGTAAAAGCCGTAATACAATTTATATAAATGTATAGGGAAGTAAAATTCAAACCCGAAACCCGGTAGTAAAACGCAGAGTTGCACAACAACTGCGCTTACAGGACATTTGGCTTTAAAATTCAATACACAATAATGGTCCAACCGCTAGAAGATACTGACAATTTTTTTCCAATACAAAAATTAAGAGTGCATGCCGACTGCATTGAAACCGTGATATCGTCCAAATTTTTTTATTACTTTTTGACTAACAGTTTCAAGCTAAATAAAAAAGTTCTATGTTCTATGTTTAAATACATTTTTATTTATCTGCTATACATACATGAATTACCTAAAAGATGTGCAAAAAATATGCAGTACAAAGTTTTTAAACAATAAATTACGGATTTCAACTAACACTAGATAAGTCCTAATATTGCTATTTATTAGAATAAAATAGAGAAAAAATAGATACTATTTTTAAATGATTTTTTTAGAGTATTGCAAACTGTCACAAATCTAAACGCACGAATCACGATTATAGCGTCATGATTTGTACAGAGGCGTGACAGTCTTGTTAGGTGTGTAAACGGTCATTAGACGCAATCTTATCGGAAAATCTAATAAACAGTAAACATATGGTAAACTCACCTTGACCGCTCACATATCCAACAGTGAAAATTATGCACAGGCAAAACAATTTGTTCACGAAAAATCTCCCAAACATGATCGATTAATCCAACTGCAATTCACTATTTGCACGCTGAGTCAACTGGGGTAACGCGATCGGTTTCGCGATGAACTGATAAGGGCTGATAACGTGATAAGGGGCGCGATCGGCGCGCGAGCCGCGCCGCTCGCTCGACTCCTTCGGCCGACATCTGCCGAACCTCTAATCTACGTTCCATGCAATGCCTACATATTACCGCGTAAACGTAAACTCTACCACTCCCAAACCGTTGCAGCACCAAGTCCAACTCCTAGTCCAATGCCGCTTTAATACGAAAACTCCACACCATTTACCTTTCTACACCTTCAATGAATTTTTAACGTTACAATGCATACGTTTCTTTATGAATGAACGCACCGAATCATTTTACGATACGATTTAATTGCAGTGATATAACACAAATTTTCAGTCTTATCAAAGAGGAAGTTTGAATAGCCTTGCATTTTGCTTAATAATTATAATAGAACTGAGCTGTGAATGTGGAAAACGTGATAAAAACTTCTTAAAAATAAACATGTCTATTTATATCTACTTCATTTACATTTAATGCTAATGTTTTTGACATAGAACATTTAAAATGTATTCACTCACTAGTTGTACCCCGCATCTTCGTCCACATAGGCCTAGCCCGTTGGCGCAGTGGGCAGTGACCCTGCCTTCTGCTCCGGAGTCGTGGGTTCGACTCCCGCCTCGAGTCTGGGTGTATTATCCATATGTATGTATTTATATATTTACAAAAAAAATATCTGTGTATAACAGGCGGCTGTTACCTATAACACAGACATAAGTTGTCTACCTTAGGAACAGACGTCCGTGTGTCATATAGTCCTTTATATTTCTATATTTATATAGGCCACTCTTATTAGACAAGCTTTTAGAAAATAGTTTAGAACCGATTTCCACACCTACCGAATATTCACAAAAATTATCATAAGAATCGTTTTAGCTGTTTCGGAGGAGTTTGGAAACAAACACTGACACGATAACTTTATTTATTAGACTAGCTGAGCCCACGACTTCGTCCGCGTGAAATAAATAAAAATAAATTAATTCAATTTTACCGTGATGACATATCAGGGTCCGCTTAGATTGCACAGCCAAATCCTCTGCAATCTAAGCGGACCCTGGTACTTAATCGGGATAACGCTAGGAAGCAGAGAGTAGAGAGCGTGACAAACATATAGCCTATAGCCCTCCTCGATAAATAGGCTATATAACACTAAAATAATTCTTGAAATCGGACCAGTAGTTCCTGTGATTAGCGCTTTCAAGCAAACAAGGAAACAAACTCTTCAACTTTATATATACACTATGTATCTAACAATGTAACTAGAATTGAAAATAAACAATTTATGAATATTATTATTATATATTAAGTATAGAAGTATAGATCATAATTTACTAATGATAAAAGAAACATCCGTCGAACATGTTTTTGAAATCACTAAATCAGTTAAAAAGTCTGGGCCACCAAAAATAATTAAGACAACACTCATTGGCTACAATGCCGGATTAATTAATATACCCACCGAATAAAACTCTCATCATTCTTATCGCTTTAAATAGAACGAAAAATCTGTACAGTAATGGGCGAAACGTAAAAACTGCACCGTACTCAGTGTTACGAATTTCTTGACAACCTCTCAACCTACCTAAATTGGATTTTCAAGGCAAAATTTATTCCAGTACAGTACATACATTTTTTATGCGATGTTGTAAAAAACTATGATTTCCTATTACAGATGATTTTTTTTCTTCAAATCTCTTTGCTTGTTTGATATCTCGAAAACTGTAGTGACATCTAACCATATTATAGAAACTGTACATACATACATACGCACATACATACACTATTTGTTTCAGTGTGAAACAGTAGTTCCTGAGATTAGCGCGTTCAAGTAAACAAACAAAATCTTCAGTTTC
This sequence comes from Charaxes varanes, assembly GCA_024363005.1. NCBI lineage: Eukaryota > Metazoa > Arthropoda > Insecta > Lepidoptera > Nymphalidae > Charaxes > Charaxes varanes. The sequence continues at coordinate 14,855 of JANCMC010001140.1, forward strand.
ATCTATTTTCTAAGGTAAGGAAGGTATTAAGACCTGTGTTATAAATGTTTTCTTTTTTTAATATATAAATACACATCTTTATAGATACTAGCGGACCCGGCAGAGTTGTTCCGCCCGAAGGTTGGGTTACTTATTATTTAGTACATTGTATTATCCTATAATATTATTTATTATACACGTTCCTATTCCCGTTCCGTCTCTTAGCATACATAAATAACCTAAATACCGACAGCAGCCTATCCAGGGCGCTATCCAAACGCATACAAAAATTCATTTAAATCAGCCCAGCCGTTTAGGAGGAGTTCAGTGACACGTACAATATAATTATCTTATACATAAAATTCTCGAGTCACAATATTAGTTAGCGTACTCCTCCGAAACGGCTTGACCGATTTTAATGAAATTTTATATAAGTATTCACTTGATCTGAGAGTCTAGTATGTATTTTAGTATTTATTATTAGTATGTATTTTTCATACTCCTAATTGATAAAGGTGGCCCACGCGGACGAAGACGCGGGGCACAGCTAGTATATATATAAAGATATATCAAGACTTGAAGCGGGAATTAAACCCACAACTCGCGAAGCGCAGGATCACTGCCAACCGCGCCAACGGGCCCGTCTATTCAATACGTTTCGAACTTAGATTAATTCAACTACAGCCGGAGACGTCACACCTAAAAAGACTCATTAGCCGAATATCAGGTCAATGGCATTATAATAAATTAGAACGTTAATGATTTCGAAGGTAATAAATTACAGTAATTATTTATCAGCACGCCTTATTGTTTTGGGGAGTGTATATCTGTATAATATTACAAACGCGAAAGTTTGTACACGTGGAGTGATTTAACCTAACGTTCGGGTAGGACAACGTTTGCCGGGTCCAGTAATCTATACTCAATTTAAAAAGCTGAAGAGTTTGTTTGCTTGAACGCGCTAATCTCAGGAGCTACTGGTCCGGTTTCAAAAATTCTTTCAGCATTAGATAGCCCATTTATCGGAAAAGGCTATATGCTCTATCACGCTAAAATTAAATCTATTTTTTACCACATTTACACGGATGAGGTCGCGGGCACAGCTAATAAGTATACCTTATAAAGAGCAAAGTAAATTTAATAAAACTACCAACTGAATGAAAACCGAAAAAAAAGAAATGGCGGGCAGCCTATTCCCTTGTAAAACTTAGATACTACATACTTAACGAGAAAAGTTGAAAGAAAAGTAGATTACCTACCTTGCTGAAGTAAGTAATTAATAACTCACTTTGCGCTCAGTGCAATAATCTAATGTAATTTCCCTCATATAGGAGTGTATCTTCAATATCAGACATGAAAGAAACACTATCGACATCTCTGTAGTCTATTTAAGCGACTATAGAAGTTGTATGAAATGCGTAACCTACATTAATAATATCATACATAATACGTTCCTACGTACACTTGATATTAATTTATCAAAGGATTACTAAACACCAATAAGGTATTAAAGAGTCACTGTTGACGCTCGTGGGCGTACAGTCGAGGCCAAAACCACAGTCACATTTAGGTTTTTATTCGTGGGCGATGGTTATTCGTAACTCCTTTAAATAGATGAACATGATTTGCGTTGTTAAGCAAAATTGTGTGCAACTTAGTAAATAAACTCCATAATTTAGCTCCAAGCTTGTTCCCACGCTTGGAGATAGCCTGCCTGATAATATATCTCTAACCTCTCTGGTATATGATAAAGTTCACGTTAATTCCTTTTGAAATAAAGGCAAATGTACATTAATTCATTAAGATTTAAGGGCTTGATTACCCGTTGCTTTATCAGCAAAGATAACATAAAGGCCCGCGTTCCATAATTCACCAAACACACGGTCCAAGTATTGCAGCCATTACATTGTACCCATAGACCTTCAGTGCGTCTCTTCTGTAGCCAAAGTAGTCTTTGCCTTTGGTCTACCCCCTTGATTATTAGTTTGATTTATTCTCTCTCTGCTTCTATTTAGTTCTTAATTTAAATTTATTGTGTATTTAGTTTTGAGGTTACTTAATTGAATAAATATGATATCATTAATATTATTATTAAATATAAAATTTGCATCACTAATACTGGACATTGTACGATATTGAAACGATATCGTGTGAACAGTTTCACACCTAGTAAATGCAACTCTCGGGCTAGTTGCATATATATTCATATTGTCGGGGACAATTATACGCGGCGTTATATTCTGCAGGACGTGTCCGGTCTCCGTACAATTTTCTCATATCTTTCGAGTTCAAATTAGTGATGTGAACGTATAATCAGAGCGAAGACGTTAGATTTAGTTTTATTATATCATCGACTCGTCTGAACAATGGTATCATTTAACGCTGCAATTTCCACAAATGTTACAGACAAGCTTGTCTTGAGCTCAATACGATGAAATTTTGTTGTATTAAACTTTTGATAGATACGGTGGCAATCATCGTAAATTTAACTCATTGTTAGTTTAAAAGTAATTCGTTTTTGTCTTTTATAAAGTTAGTTACATATAAAGAAATTCAAAACGTATCTTAAAATGGGGTGACTAAATAGTCTAATGTGTAGAGAACTGAACCAAGTGTATACGGTTTTTATTCAATCCTTTACAGCAATAAGCTGTTAACGCTTTATATTTCTTCCTTGGCTAGGAACATCGACAACTTAGAAAGAATATGATTAAAGTGAAATTTTATAATGTTACTAGCGGAGTAAATGTTATCTTCCCAATTTGCGGTCAGACAAGAGTTCTACTACGAATGTCAAATAAAATTGTCAAAAAAAACACACAGATTAAGACCAATAGGCCTATCCGTTTTTTTTTTTTTGTTTTGGCGTGAAACATACCTAATTTAGGTTACATATCGACAACAGTGCAACCTAATGGATCCATATTCTAATAACTCTATGGAGTATACCCAAAATTTTATCCAAATCGGTCCAGCGGGTTAGGAGGAGCTTGTACAGTCGATTTTTATATATAGTAATATTACTAGCTGTGACTTCGTCTGCGTAAAATTAGGTAAAAAAACCAGATTCAATTTTAGAATGATATATCATGGTTTTTGGCTACATGCTACATGGCTACTGCTACTGGCTACTGGCAATATATAGCCAGTAGCCTT
>JANCMC010001147.1:0-17988 GCA_024363005.1 Charaxes varanes
AAGCAGCCTATGTTCTACGCCATTGGACATTTCTCCAAATTTCTACCCAGGAATTCCAGAAGGATACGGGTTGTGAGACAGCTACCACTTCCAGATCCTGACTTGGATATGTAAGTGAAACTTTAGAAGTAGAAGAAGAAGATGATGATGTTTGATTTGGTAGATTTCTTGTGTGTTCGTTAGATTGATGGATTTTAATTTCTTTTATTGTCAAGAAGGAATTAATTGTCTCATAATTATGCATAAAATAATCATGGTTAAAGCAATGTAACTTTAAGGAATACCTGACTGAGTAAGTACAGAGCAAATCTCAGATCAGAGTCAAAGGAACCCCTCATAAACAGCAGTATATCAAAAGATGAAATAAACATTAGCAGTAAGTAAATACTTCGAGGTATTTCAATCCAAAACGTCTGTTTCAGCCAAGACATAGAGGCTATGGGACAGGAGTACTTCGAACACGTCGCCTTTAGAACTCCGAGGAGGACCATCGTTGTTGTCATATATAACGAGTAAGTCAAAAGCTACTCATTATTGTTTTGATCCAACCCCATCCAGCCTTTTATCTAACAAGCTATTTGTGGAAACCGATAAAATTGGAGAAAGATTAAAGAAAGAGAGAGAGATAAATAAAAGGCAGTGAAAGTATTTTCATTCCTATCGCACGTTTTTACTTGCTGTTTTTTTAAACGTAGATTTTTTATTTTATAGCGGGCCAGCACAAAAAGCTGCTTTGAAGCTTCGGAAGAAGCTAGTGTCAGTGGATTTGCATGAAGATTCCATCACAACTGTGGAGATTCCATATAATGGAGTTACCCTAGGCAACCTTTAGTCTTAAAATTGAATTGCCTTTAGTTTTTATTTACGCAAATCTTTAGTATGTAGGTACATATTGTATGTGGACGTTTTGTATAAAAAATGTAGGTCCAACAAAATGTATAAGTTATCTTAAGTCTATCCTAATTGCAATAAAAAATCTGAATTGAATATGGCTTTTTAATTCTTATTATACCTTGTTAATAGAATAACAGCAAACGCTATATCAGCATTTGATTTTTTTATTTTAAGGTATGTAAAGGTATACATATATAGTAATAGAAACAGGAGGTCATGGCCTTATTAGCGGTCGGCATTTGAATCGATCGCAAAGTTAAGTAGCTCTGGCTGCGACCGGGGGGTTTAAGATGGGTGACCCATTCTAGCACTGGTTTATATTTGATATCCGACCTCCTCCGTGTTTCGGAAGGTACGTAAAACAGTGGGACCTTTACACGGGTGCAATACAAATATACGTGTTTGATACATATAAGCCTCTTCAAATACTGTTGACTTTGTTTTGTACTATGCAAAATAAAAATGAAATATATATAAATTATTCTATCTCTTATTTAAATATTTATATATATATAAAATATCAATAATTCCCTGCAATCTTGAATAACAACTACACATACCTACATTACAATGCAAAGTCGTTCGCCCACTTGGCTCCAAACTACTTTAATTTACATCACGTATAAATTCGTTTAAAAAGTTGCCAATAAGGGCGAGCAAATTACTACTTGTTTTTGCACGACAAGAGGACAAACGATCAGACCGATCGCATTATTGTAAGTGATTACCAACGCCCATGGAGGACTTTCTTACCAGAAAGCACTCCGATGCGTTACCGGCCTTTGAGAAGACTACTTATTTTTATACGATAAGGAGGCAAACGTTCAAACGGCTCACCTTATTCTAGGTAATTATCAACGCCCATGGACGCCTTTATTACCACAAAACTCTCCGATGCGTTGCCGGCTTTTAAGAAAACTAGTTATTTTTATACGATAAGGGGACAAACATACAGACGGCTCACCTCATTGTAAGTGATTACCAACGCCCATGGACAACTTTATTACCAGAAAATTGAATATCCTCTTTTCTTGAAGTATTTGTTTAAGATAGCTGCTACTGCGTGTACATTCTATATTTACCTACTGGCTCTATTACGCATAATTGACAAGTCTTTACTTGCATTAATTCCCTACTATACACTAATGTGTCTGTAACCAGTATAATTTTAGCAACTTGCGATAGTCTATAATTGAACATAATGTACCAATTATGCCTATGACAACTACATAATATACTCGCGTGAAACTGAATCTACTCAGCAACTGTATCGACCCAATATACGGCACATTGACGCAGAAGAAATACTTAGGTGAACAACGTGCTCATTTGCCTCTTGTAATTCAAAAAAAAAACCACGTCAAGTCGTGTCAAGACCTGAACACGTCGATTCAGTTATATTGAAACCTGTTGACATCAGAAAATGAATAAAAATATATGTAATTCTTTTGTAAGTGTATGCCAGTGATTTCTTACAAAACTGATCCACCTACAATACCTTCAAAACGTACCTCAGTACAATAAAAATAACAAAATCTTATTTATATGCAAGGAACACATCATAAAATTATAGACATATTGTCATAAAAGAAATAAGATTAACAATCATTTATAAATTTAATGAGGTATGCTACTGAAAATTTTGATGACTTATTAATCATCTATATATAGATAACTTTATTGCACACATAAAACAAAAAGTGATAACAAAGTAAATTTGGTTATTTTAGTAATTTTTAGTCATTTGGTAATTTTTATTTTATAAATCATGTTACATAGTTCAATAGAATCCTGGCTCCTAAACTAGGTAAGCCCGTATCTTAGGAGCCAGTGCCTTTCCAAACTTTAGTACAACTATTTATAATATGTTGAGCAGTTTTAAATGATTTAGCAAAGAATTAACAAATGAAATAGAAAATTATTACATCCAATAAACTTAGGTTGTGTGTATGTGAGATTAATAAACAATTAAAGTGTAATTATAGAATATTTTCATCCTAAGTAAAGTGGACTCGTCGACTTACTTCGGTTCGGAATGTTCGTGTTAAGCCCTCGGGTACCAGCACGTCTTCTTCACATAAGATTGGCGTACAGTGTTAGCAATGCTGTCATGTTATGTGATGGTAGTGTTGTCGCGTTTCGTTCGGTTTGTGAGAATTCCCGGTAGCCTAATGCCGGCAATTTCTAGTCTTCTGGCGGTGTTGATGTCTTTAGGAGTCGGTAGTCGAACAGATGATAAGCCGTCTGCTCGTTTGCCCCATGTGATGTAAAAATAAATACATAAACAAGGAAAATTTCGGATTATCCGAAAGTATAAATGTGTATTTTAAAAGCCGGTGCGAATTTCGCATTGGATTTCGACCGGCATGTGCAATATTATCTGCCTAATGGTTCCGTTAATTAAAGCTCTCGTAATGACAGACGAAATCGAGCAATGGCATTCAATGAAATTCAGCTCAGTCGATGTAATTAACTAGCATTTAAAAGTGGAGAATCATTTTCATTCATCCGACCTACTCGTTGATATTTTATAGGTAATGTTGGGGTGAAATAAACGATTCAACCCTGAAAAATATATACATTATTTGAATGATAATAGAGAGACTTACTTTTTATTTCTCTTTAAATTATTCAATTATATATTCTCTTTCCGTTCGGCTCGATTCTTTGGCTATGCGGAGAGATATCGCTTCACTGTGAATCTTTTACCGCATGTATCAGGGGGAGTGTTCTGAGGAGTTGTTCGGACTAATTCCGGCAGCTGTATTCCACAACAGGACATCTCGCCAGAATTTAAAATTTCACCCTCACCACCTTGATGTCTTAAAATCCATAACCGTGCGATTTTCAAGAAACTTCATACCTCGCACAATTCCTCTGTGGAATCAATTACCAGCGTCTGGTCGCAGCCAGAGCAACTTAACTTAGCGATCGACTCAAATGCCGACCACTGATTAGGCCACGACCTCCTCAAATAGGATACTTTGTAGGACGTAAGTTACCAGAAACCAACGGTCGTAAGTTTCAAAAAGAAACCAAGCATTTAGAACATCTCAAAGCAAAATGCCAAATGCAAAAAACAAGGCCTAAGCCCTCGTATGATAGCAGCGGTCAGCTTTGCTGCAGGCCTTGCAGCCAAACTTTCAAGACTACTGGTTACGCCAATCATATTCGTGCCCATTCCAGACTTTAAAGCTAAGGTGTCGCCGTTGACGGACTCGTCATGGAGGATCATCATCATCAGGACGTAAGTAGGAATATGTAAAATCGAGGGTTAGGTCGGTTTTGCACTGACTGCCTCATTTGAACCACGGTCTTCTGCTTGACAGGAGCCATTTTGAAATTATATTTTAAGAATACGCCTTACGGTTATCACGGCAATTTTAAAAATAGGCTATCCTGTAGAAAATAATTGATTGTAGCCAAGTCAAGCCAAAGCAGCTGGCACTAATTACTATTAAATTTCTTACTGACTAATTACTACAAAATTTTGGGAATAACATATATTTGTGGGTGCGAGTGTGTGTGTCAATCTTAAAAGTATTACAGTATCTGTTCTTAAGTTTAAACAATTTATAACCACTAAATGAACTAATCCATCACACAGCTAACAACCAACGTAGCAAAGTACTAAAGTATTGATAATTTAATCTATCAAACCTCAATCCGTCCGACCCAACATCTGGCACGCGCCTGCTAACAAATCTGGGATAAGATCGCTAATATAACAAGTTAAAGAAAACAAAGGATTTCTATTCCGCATCGGCTAAATATAAAAGGGAATTTATTATCAACTAGCTGTTCCTTGTGACTTCATCATCATCATCCACAGCCCTTTCTCTCCCACAGCTGGGCAAAGGCCTCTCCCAGCTTGTACCACTCCTTACGGTCTTCAGCCAATCGTGACCAGGTTCGACCACGACAGATCTGATTGCTGGACGACCAATGCTCCAGTTTCATATCCTCAGCCATCACTCAGTCACTACCTACTCCACTTGTCATCACTTTGAACCAACCAACACAAGATCAAATGACTTCATCGGCATGGAACTCAATACTAATGGTTATTAGGTAGTCCATGATCCTAACTGAGTGGGGGCTTAGAGTGGGGCTGACAAAATAAACTTGATGAAATGATTTACATTTGGTAGAATGGACTCGATCCATTACCTAGTAGTCACATTGCATGTACCGAACACCCTGGAAACCTAATCCTAACCGCGACAATGTCACCGTGTATATTACTTACATAACATAAAAAACATATCTATATTAATTTACAAATGTGACAAATGAAATGCACTACTACTATATTATCATTTTTCACACTTTTAAATCAATTCAAACAAAGTTATAGCTACTTCGGATGTCGGCCTGGACAAAATAGACTGCATCATGCCAACGTCCTTTACATTACAGTTACATTTCGCAATTAAAACACTTCGTACAGCTTCGGTTCGCACACATTTGATCACGTTAAAAGGTGCAAATGATCAATATAAAAAAGTAACTGATCAACCATCACTAAAAAAAAACCAATTTCCACATTCCAACGTGGATCTTTACCTTGACGACAGACCTTCACTTCTTTGTTTTTTTTTTAAGTATAAAGAGTAAGCTCCGTAAAGCCTATTCTTTAGAAAATATTGTAAAAATAATTTATATTCCAATAAAATTTTGCATGAATTAAATTAAATAATACCCAATAAATAAATACTGGTTAATTTTCCCATCATGTTCTGCGCATGCTCTGTACTAGGGATGTTACGGAAACGGTATATTGGAACCGAATTCGGAGCCAAAGGCTTTATATTTGGTTTATCGAAACCGGAACCGAAAAATAGCGACATACGCATTATTCATCAGGACATTATTATCGTTGTCGGTAAAAAATAAATGATTAGCTAGATATTAAAAACAAAAATAATCAAATTTAAAATGTTATAGAATCTACTAAATTAAATCAAATGGAGTGACTCCAAAAGAGGCAAGTTAAAAAGCAAAGCAGCTTTTTCTCCATCCTATCTATTTCTTAAAGGCCACCTTCGACCAGGCAGAATACACATCATCGACCTCTTACATAATATAAAATTGATCGAAACCGAAGGTGTAAAATCAACTCATAGTTCCGAAGTTTCGGAATCAAAACTTCCTAACATCCCTACTCTTTGGATAAAGATGCGCCTACAGGTTTCGTGTAGCTCGTACTCAAATGGTATAATTTATGTATACTTTATATAGTACTGTGCCCGCAAATTCGGCCGCGTAAAATTAGGTAAAAAAATTGACTCAATTTTAGCGCGATGATAGCCTTCCTCGATAAATAGGTTATCTAACGCTTCTTCTTCTTGTCATGTCTATGGCGCATCAGACAGTTCCGTTCCAGAACTCAGCCACGCGAACAGCATCCTCTGTGGCTCGCATCAGGTCCTAGGAGCAAGGGGTATACCAGCAAAATCCCTGTACAACCTACTAAAAGACCTTGGCTTGTCAAGAACTATCATAAGTACATTATTGGAAAGGACATCTATAGTCGCACTGGTAGGATCATATCAGATTTGGCTAAAAAGGGGAGGAAACACTGGCAGTTAAGGTGAGTGTTAGTGATCACTATAAAGAGGGCGCTCTTAAACCTACACTTGGGTCATAAGTCTCGAGCACTGCTATGGTTCCTACCTCTGCAACGTTATGGATCCAGCACCCTCACGGTGAATCTATGGGATGTTAAGAAATTCGTCTCATAGCTTTTAGACAACTTATATACATTTCTTGTATGTGTTGCGGGTTTTATGCAGTTAAATTTGACCTTTCTGAACTGTATTATGAGTGAGACCAAAGTAACTCTCCCGTAACCAGTTATGTTTATTACCTTCAATGCATGATGTAGGCTTCCGCGAATTCACGGTCAACATTCATATGAATGACAGGAAAAAAGCCGGCTCTGTCATGGTCTCTGTCATTTGCAGTATTTTGTTTATAACATCAAGAAAATTTATACATCTTTTTTATTTCCAAGCTCCTTTATATATAAAGATTTTATAGCATTACAAAATACAAAGACTCGGCTGCTACGCAAAAGACTCCCCTTCCTCAAATTATTTTCTCCTTTCCTGGACTACTAGAATCCACATTTCTTTTTAAAGTGTAATTTTCATTTATTTATGTGGGGCATATTACAGCAAACGAGCGAGGACTATTAAGTGATGTTTTAGATTTTGCTTATATTTTGGTCACTTGTAGTACTAGTAAACGTCAATATGTACACGCAATTTTTTTTTCTTGTCACGCTTTTTTTGCCTAGTTATGGGCTTTTTTATAATCGACCATGCTTGAGACAATAAATTTTGGAACTTTGTAATTTGAATCAGTGAACTTATAATAGAATATAAATAACATTATTTCAGATAGTAAAAATAATGCACTTTTCTTTAAGTGTTTGGTCTGAATTGAATTTTTTTTTTTCTACAATAGAAAACCGGCGGTGAAGTTGTCATAATATGAGATTTCGAGAATGTTTGACATAGTTATCTTTCTAATTTTAAATTAATGCGTTAAATTTTTTAATAATGTAAAAGAAAATAATGATAACATAATCTCTTTGGTTAATTTATACTTGTTTTTCCAGTTCCTCCGCGAGGAATTGCAGTATGACAGCGGGTACGAGAAGAGGCAGCGTGCCTTCCATCACAACGATGAACATTGTGTTTTCTAGAATTAATACTAGTCGTGACAATCAAATGTTATTTTGATGAAAACTGTGAAACAATTCCAACCGACATACATGTTACAAAAGGTAATATAAAGGAGATGGAAATCGCAGTGTATGAAAAAAGACGTTTTTAGAAAATTTATACCTTTAGCTTATATTATAGAGCGCTATAAAGGCACTAGATTTTATTCAAACATATTAATATAATTTAGTTACTAATAAAAGCCTGATAGTTGAGCTAGATTCAGAAGATGGTATTTCTTAAGATTGCAAATATAGTTAGGTTTTTAATTCTAAAGCCGTGATGGTTACAAAGATACATTTACTTTGAATACCTTTCTAAAACGAAATATGTGACGGTTTAATGACTTTTTGTTACAGAGGAATATGATGATATGGGTGGCTTGGTAAGATCATGTAGCGGTGAAGTCAGTGTTAATAAATGCGAAGGAATTTGCAACAGCCAAGTTCAACCATCAGTGGTAACACCGACAGGTTTTCTTAAGGTATGAAGCTTAAATAAAAAATTGTTACAAAAGAATATTCGACCAGCTCCGTAAGGCACCTAAAGCAGTGCCTACCGTTTAATGTCACTGAGTGAACTGATAGGGTTCCGGGGATGACGTCAGGCGGCAATCGGTCATCTTAACTCGTCCCACAGTGACATTCTCTGTAATTTAAGTTGTCATTTGTAGAATAACAGTATAAATTTTAGAATATAATCCGTATTCAATACAAGTTTGAAATGAAGTTTCAAGATGAAGGAAACACTTGGCGTTTAAAATTGTGTTGAGAATATTAGGGATTAAAACTTTGAAACATTCAAATATCTTGTTTAGTGTAAATTATACGGTTATACCTTCTTACTACACTAGCGCTATATTGGATATTTTGCGAAAGCTTATATTATATCCCAGAATAAAATTGGTTGCCTGTTATGTCGGTTTACAGACGATAATTTTACGTGATAACGCCCGCAATTGTTCCGCACATTTGCACGTTCGGCTTAGGCGAAACGTGACAATGAGTCATGCTTTTTCGTGAATGTAGCCGGCGTTCAACAATTTAAAAAGCCGGATTTACATCAGAAAAGCTATAAGAATTTGATAGATTAGGCATAGAATGCTCATTCTACACCTACGTTGTCAAATTCTGTTAACAGTTGTAGAGCATTCATTCGTTGTTCTGTCTGTGTTCACAGAGACTATAATTCTTATTCTAGTTTTTCGCTCGTTCATCTTTTGATTTAAGGAGACCCGGCTGCTCATTCTCGTGTGCATACAAGCACACACTCACATGACGTACGGCATTTCGTTACGTGACGATTTCTGCGAAATTGCATTACCCGTAAGTTTCGTAAGCCGCGCTAAGGAACATACGTTCCAAAAATCGAAAAGTATAGATAATTATTTGGAATTTATAAGCAACAACCCTGGCACGTATCTCACGAAAAAGTCATAATAAACACCAATTAAGCATTCGGCGCATAAAATACCACTTGTTTAGCATAATTCTCACCTGATTTGCAAACAAGAGAACTATCCAAACGTATATGTCAAGGTGAGGTCCTTGCGGAGGTTTGTCCTAGTACTTTTACTTCCTCGATTAGAAAAACAATGCTAATGTATTTTGATTCATTATCCTTTGTTCTTTATAACTAATCAGCTGTTCCATAAAACTTTTAAAGTAACAGGCGAACACGAGACATTACAAAAAATATCTTCAGTTATTCCATGCCAGAATTTTCAGATTTTACGATATTCTACATTGCGGAAAATCTTGATCTAGGTACAAAAACCTTTGGCGGATTTCTTTATTCTTTAATAACGATCTTAGCCAATGCAATGAAGATAATAATGCTTTTATATACATGTAAACATTTCCCTTGAATCTCTCTGTTTGTTGGTGAAAAGCGCATTGAAATCCTTAAGCTTACCATAATGGGAAGCTACTTTTTTATATATGTTTTTTATTAGCCTGTAATATCCCATTGCTGGGCAAAGGCCTCCCTCCTCTATATTCTGTCTCTTCATCTACCGCTATAGAGCTTACGCAATATGTCCGTTGTTTTCACCGGAAAACGGACCGTCAATAAACGGATACCTTTGTATAAATATATTTCTTTAGCCGGTGCGCGTACACAGCTACATTATAACTCATAAAACACTGCGAGTCCGGCAAAAAAACGAGTGTGCTTAGATGACACGACTGAGGTAAAACTTCTTTAACTCCACCCAGGCAGGCTGATAAAGCTATCTGCAATAAGCGGTCAAAAAGCCTAGCCTCTATACTAAACGGCGCCGTTCAACTTGTTTCCTAAATGAGATTCAGTCATTTGATCAAACAGCTAGGCAAATCACTTAAATCGATGACAATTCGTTACTTGCTTAGCCTGTTCAAAGTTTAATAAAAAATAGTAGTTAGAAGTCGTTAGATGTTGATAGAAGTCGAACAAGTCCCACACCCACTCCCACTCCCACTCGACCTCAACTCTGACCCCAAACCTCATCACCACCTTCTCATGTGAGAAAGAAGTACTGGTACCCGGACGCGCCGGCCCAATTCGGCTACAAGCATGGCGCTGCCTCTAATTAAAACTGCTAACATTAGGGCTAGCACTAGTGCTAAGTATTCGGGCTTTGGGGTTTGTTGTTTATTTTGGTTTATGCTGTTGGCCCTATCGGGCTCGACAGCGTCACCGGGAGGGGGGGAGACCCGGAAAGGGACCTTCATATGAGGACCTTGTCGAACGCAGGAAGTCTAAAGGCCTCCCTCAGTGGACCCCCACCTTGGAGTTCTCACGTCGTAGGGCTCGACGCCACCGGGGTGTCCCTACTGTATGGGACCGACCGGCACCTTTGACGCTGCGGGAGAAGGGGGGGAGGAGTGTATGTATCGAACTCGAAAGAACTTTGGGGCTTTCCTTATGGACATATAAAACCCTTTGCAACCGTTTTTAGTCCGTTTATTAAAATTACATGACAATAGAGTTATGGTAATTACGTTTTTTTTCTAGCGATGCAAAAAAAGAAATGAGAACATCCAGTTCCTAAGAAAAATCACGGGTGCATGAAATTATAAAAGGTTCGGCACGCGTACTATCTTGAGTAACATGTGTCGACACCTTTATTATTAGGTGATAGATACTTGCCTGAACGCAATTTGAATACGGCGTAATGATTTTTCGGGCGTAACGTGTTTAAATATGCGTACCATAACTGCGTTTCATTAGAAAAAAGATTTAATAACAGCATTGCGTTACGAACACTTAATAATTACATTCTTTCACACATATAATATACTGCTATTCTTAACAGAGTCGTGTATTATATATTAATTGTTTAATCTATACTCTTATATAAAACTATATAAAAATATTGATAATTGTTTGTTTGCACGCGCTAATCTCGTGAACTACTGGTCCGATTTGAAAAAAAATTAAGTATTAGATAGCCCATGTATCGAGAAAGACTATAAGGGCGATATATCATCACGCTAAAATTTTTCACCTTATTTTAGGTGGACGAAGCCGCGGGTATACAATATATGTTGCAATAGCATTAACAATAATGTTTTTATACATTAAAAAAAACTTAAAACAATAATGTTGAAATCAGATACGGGTAACTAGATAAATACAAATTTTTACCTAAATTTTAGTTAAATGAAAATTATTTCATGCATTTTTACTATTCTAAAAATTCATAATATTTTTCCAAGGCACGCCAGACAAGAATGATAAACTTTTTGCGAGGGAAATTTTTGTTTTGAAATTTTAGAGGTGCATGTTTGTTTAAATTAATTTCTAATGATTATATTAATTTATAGAGGTATTATTTATAAACGAATATCAACAGCAAAAACTTATAATCTGAATTGGACATTTAACAATTTGAAACGAAATCGTAGACTAAAAATCTATCAAATTAAAAACTTTTCACAAGTTAATTATTTTTATTTTAAAAATTAGTTAAAATAAGTGAGTTAACTAATTAATTAATTAACTAATTAATTAATTAATAATTAATTTAATTATACAATACAATAAATAATTTAATAAATTAGTAATTTAATAATCTGCATATCCTTCTATATTCGAATATTATTGTGTTCATTTCCTAAACACAAACTTTGGGCTTATTTTAGGTACATAGTGGTAAAGTTGTAATCAATGAGATCAAAATAGACAAACTCAAACTATACTGCACTACATTAGTTAGGAAAGGTCTTCCTAAAATGGGGCGCGGACATATTCCATGTGTAGTTAAGTAGACTGCGACGGCACTACAGATGCTGCCCCCGGTATTTCGGTCGTTTCGCCTCAATTCCTCGCAATTTGCCCGATCTCGAGTCCGTCGACCCTTGCATTTTCACAACTCGCCTCGGTCAACTGAAGTTTCGCTGTGACATCTGGGTCACTACATTTTCGATAAGGTTAGGCTATGCTCTGCAGTGTGATGTAAGATTGTTTTCGGTCAGATTAGTTTGATTGACTTGTCCATCGCCCTAAATATACTATGAAAAGTAGTTTGCAGTGAAGTTGAAATAAATTCAAATGCACGTGCTCCAAACGAAAAACGTTGCGTGGCAAGCGTCCGAGGCTGCCTCGCGCGGCTGCTTATTCAGCCAAGACATGGCTGAAGAAGTAAAAGTTCTTCTATACATGTATAATTGGCTGTATAAAAGGCTTCATTAATTGTTTTTATTAGTATTATTCATATATATATTTTGTATGTTGTATCTAAGGAAATTTGTAATCAACTTTATGAACAAGCGACATTGTTTAGATTCACTAGTTTTAAACGCTTTATGGCTACCCACGACACAGGAGTACGTAGTGTGGGTTCCGTTGGATATATTTTTATGTCTATTATATTTCTTTAAGTTAAATAAAGATTTTTGAATTTTGAATTTTTTTTGAATTGAACTTTAAAAAGAATTAACAATTTTATTTATTTTATACGTAGGATATTTAATGTATTGAAGAAATAATTAATTTATAAAATTGCTCAAGAACGAAATGAAATTATGCAATACTCAAAAAATCACCGTTCGCGTTACAAATTCACCAGCTTACTCCCCAATTTAAGCGTGCTTGAAAATTGTTCCTTAAATATAAATAATTATTTATAACATTATGTTGTTTAAGCCTTATTTTTTTCCCGCCAAATGCGATGCCTTTCATAGCGTTTTGGGAAGTATGCGTAAGAAACGTAAACAGTATTACGTTACTTTAATATCTTCTAAAATCTGTATCTATATGTACTAGTTCCCTGTTGCAAAGATATATCGAAGATTTTTCCTGATGGAAGGTACATAAATGATAAATGATAATTAATCTGCTATTTAAACTAATCAGAGTTTAGGCCGGAGAAAGTGGTTGATTGAATATTTGTGCTACGGCAAGCGGAACACATGTGAACCAGTTATCTTTTCAAAGAAATTTCAATTTGGTTAATTGTACGCAGAAATCATTAAAATAAGAATTAAAACAAAAAACACACCATTTTCTTAGCGAATGCACATTACACGAAATTGTTAATTCCTGTGCTTCCTTTAATTATATCCTCTGTGGAATTAATTACCAGCGTTTGTATTTCCGAACTAATACGGCTTGGGGACCTTCAAGAAAAGAGCATACTCAATTCTCAAATTCCGGTAATGCATCTGCGATCCCTCTGGCGTTGCAGTTGCCTATGGGCGTCGGTAGTCACTTAGGTGAACCGCCTGCACATTTGCCCCTTGTTGTATATAAAAAAAATATCCATTATTGCGCATTTCCGTCGTTTATCATATACAGAGTACAATTAATTTTATTAAAAAAATGTGTCTATATTTATCTTAATTTATAATATTAACTAGTGGAACCGGCAGACGTTAACCTGCCTGAACGTTGGGTTACTTACTGTTTACTACCTTCTATAATATTATTCTCGACCCCGTTCCAGTTCCTCATGTTTTGACTGATTTTTTTTTTTATGTACGAAAGGTTAGCGCTTGACTGTAATCAGACCTGGCGAGAAGGAATGATGCAGTCTAGGATGTAGCGCGCTTACCCAGAATATTCCTATTCATTCTTTCTTTGAAGGTATTGACCTTTTTGTTCAATGTCCGTCGCCTGGCTTTCAACCGCCAATTTCCAGCCAAATCGGTTCAGCCGTTTTTGACTATAAATAGTGTTACTAACACGACTTTCTCTTATATATATATAGATATGTAAATAATAAATAAAACTGTTATATGAAGCGTAATGACCGTAATTTATTACGCTTTATTCACAGTCCAACCTTATACTTTACCATGAAGGTAACATTGGCTTTGATTGGCCGTGTCCAGTTATTGTTGCTTCCATTGAGTTTCATGCTATAAAGAATAATTATTATTTACAGTTCAATTAGATTTGCAAACGATATCAGATCCTTTTACAGTCACGACCTCTGTATAGGCCAGAACAGGACGTATATCTAAGGTCAAACCTCTATTTCATACAATCGCGTAAACTGAGGATATCAGTGCATGAATCTATTTATGACTATTTATCTAATAATAAAATGCGTGTCCGCAAGTAAAAATTAGGAATTTCTTTGAATATATTATGATATATAGGGATCTCCAAATGTCAGCATGCGCTTTGACTCCTGTACATCTTACTTCATTTTAGGAGAAGAGTAGCTAATATACGAGGTAGCTGTAGAAGCTTTGATTATCACTTAATAATCTATGAATAAAGAATTAGAAGGCATAAAAAAGGACAGTCTAAAATTATATTTTTTGTTAATTATTGACACATAAAACATGCCCGGGGATTCCGCGTATGAGATCAGAATAGTTAACAAAAACAGCCCGTCATTTAATCTCGCCTCACAGCCACATCTTCTGCAGTTTAAGCGGACCCTGGTACTAGACCGGGTTACGCTATACAGAAGGAGATTGATACAAAAGACATATTCTTTATTAATACTTTTCAGCATTTTCTTCTTCTTCTTCCTGGCGTTATCCCGGTTAAGTACTTGGGTCCTCTTGATTACATGTTAATTCTATTTTCAAATAATGTTTATTATACCGGAGACAGACATAGTGCAAAGTGTTTGTACATTTTTGCCCTAGAAGTCTCCAAAATACTACAAATCTTTGTGCAGTTATACAAAGTCCCCGGCCACACTACGTGATCATTGAAATGATCATTCAAATGAAGCTAGATCGGACTCCGGCATAAGAATAATATATATAAATTTCAAATAAAGAATATCTTCTAAATTTCAAAATAAGAACTTCTAGCATCTTTATTCGATTTTCAAATAATGCTTGTTATGCCGGAGCCAGACATAGCCTCATTTTAAGAAACTCTTTCATCCTAACCACGAGGAAATAATAACTTATCACTACTATTATGTTTCCTGTATTTATCGACACGAAGGTTGTGTCTGAATTCTATCAGGTTGTATTATGCCGGAGCCAGGCATAGCTTCATTTGAATGATCATTTCAATGATCACGCAGTGTGGTCGAGGACTTTGTGCAACACAAGTTTTGTCGAACTTTGTAGACTTCAAGGACAAAAATGTACAAGCACTTAGAGCCATGTCTGGCTCCGGTATAAAGCCGCTAACGTTTTTTCTTTCAATATTCGAGGGTAGTGAGATAATTTTATTTTGACAATTAGAAAAATGCATGTGTTACTAATACGTAGGAACGATTTTTATACTTTCTACGTACGCAAGACGTTTTCAGTGCCTTAAAAAACAAAAGATGGATAATAAAATGGAGGAAAACTCGTACAAAACCTTGCAAAACTGTACATACCGTCAACTTCAGCAATTAGCGAGATCTATGAATCTACCATCAAAGTTTAAGGTTTCCTTCCTCTGCAACGCGATGGACCCGGCACCCGCACGGCGAATCCATGGAATGCTAAGAAATTCGTCTCGTCTCTTTTTTTAATTATCGATTGTCTGTATTTTTTTAATGACCTGTTTTTATAAGGAGAGACCTTGTTTAATGCCGGAGCCAGATATCGCTTCATTTGAATGACCATTTCAATGTAGTCTGGCCGGGGACTGTGTGTAGCTGCCCAAAGTTTTGTGGTACTTTGTAGTCTTCAAGGACAAAAATGCACAGACACTTTGAGCTATGTCTGTCTCCGCAATAAGGAAAAGACGGACCACCTACCTGCGCTAATACTTTTTGTACCAGTAATAAAATACAGACGTAACTTTGTATTAGTTAGTACTAGTGATGTTACTCTGTTCCAATAAAGTTTTTTTTATTCCCATATATCCAATATCTGCTGAAGGCTATATATGGTACTAGCACCAACCCTGATTAAAATTTTCAATGCCGTTTTTCATGAGCTACGTTGAAATAGAATTTATTTTACGAGCCCATAAAGTAATTATTGTGTTGCGGGCTAGAGGTCTTGTATTGATGATGATTAGTAAATACTATGAATTTCATCTTAACCTAACGGTCTTCCAGCGTCTAGTAAAGGATAAAATATTATGTACTAGATTATACTAAACATATAGCAGTATTTGCAATTTCAAAATCAGCTGATATAGACAGCTAAATATGACAAAAAACATACTAAAGATCGCCTGGTGGTCAAAATTCGGTCACATATATTTACATTTGCCTACTATACTAGAAAATTTTTATTGTCTTTACAACATTGTTATATTTGACAATTAATATAACAAAGTCGTGTCGTCAATAGGTCGCCATGATAACATGTGATATAAGAATAAATGTATACATGTGTGTGTAAATCGATTGGCATTGGTGTGCGTGTGGATTTACTTTAATAATTTAACATATTAATATGGCATGTTGTATAAAAAATATTAGTAATTGCACACCCTCTTAAACAATAAAATTTGTAAATTTCATTTCATTCTCTCTAAAATTTTTGCTTCGCGTAATACATATAAATATTAAAAAAATATATTTTTTCTAAGCTGTTGTTACTAAAATGTATTAAACATCTAGCAATATTCGCTATTACAAAATTCAATAAGCCTATTTCGATAGTCAGCTAGAATAGCTAAATATTAGAGGTAGCGCCATGCTTGTAGCCGAATTGGGCCGGCGCGTCCGGGTACCAGTACCTCTTTCTCACATGAGATTTCAGCTCCTAATGCTGCTAATCCTGGTACATGGAATGGTATGGTCAGAGTAGTTTACAACCCGGAGCCTGGGATCGATCGGCGAATACTCATCAAGGGCATGAAGGGAGAGGTTAGTTGGAGTATTTTACTAACTCCTCATTTGTATACCTTATATCGTTGGCAAAGGAATGTTGTTAGAGACTTTTCCTAAGTACAAGCAACAATCTTAGGTATACCTATAGTATGTACTATATATACCAAGAGATAATATCATATGTTCATTATTAGAAAGAACATCTAAAGCCACACAACTAGGATCATACCAGATTTGTCTAGGCATGGGAGAGAACACTGGCAGTGAAGGTGAGTATTAGTGATCACTATAAAGAGCGCGCTCTTAAACTTACACCTGGGTCACAAGTCGCGGGCACTGCTATGGTTCCTTCCTCTGCAACGTGATGGACCTGGCACCCGCATGGTGAATCCATGGAATAATAAATTCGTCTCAAAATCTATTATCTGTATCTATATCCATCTTATATACAAAATTCTCGTGTCACAATGTTAGTTGCCATACTCTTCCGTAACGACTGGACCGATTTTTACGAAATTTTATATGGATTTTCAGTAGGTCTGAAATTTGGCAATCCATTTTTCATATGTGATCCATGCGCACGAAGTCGCCGGGTACAGCTAGTACATAGGTACTAACGAAGCACTACATAGGTATTAGCGAGACTAACGAAACACGACGATTTTTATATAGACCGTTGGACGTATTAAATTCTGTTCCATTTGTTTCGTTCCCTTTATTTTAGGGAAGGTTTAAAAGAAAAGAATTGTTGGACAAATCTATAGATACACTGTATGGACGTGCTATGTAAAATTTCACGTTGTAAAATGTAGAAACGTTTTATGGAAAAGACATACAGATCATGATCAGATGGCTAATAGTAGATGAGTCCGAATTCGGGCAAGACAGCGTCTGCCGGGTCCACTAGTTAATAATAGCACTCGTTATAAACGTGTTACTTTGAATCTTCTTCTTCGTAACGTTATCCCGGTTTAGTAGTACCAGGGACCGCTTAGATTGCAGAGGATTTTGTCTGCGGGGCGAGTTAAGATGACAAATTGCCATCTGACGTCATCCTCGGAACCACCGCGATCTCTGCAACCTCACGACTAATTCTCTCAGTGACATTAATCGGGTCCCACTGTTTTACGTGCCTTCCGAAACACAGAGGAGATCGTATATTAAATATAAACCAGTGTTAGAATGGCT
>JANCMC010001154.1:0-18218 GCA_024363005.1 Charaxes varanes
TATTGAAATATTTTATTCTTTTTTTTTTAGAACTTAGACTTTTGTGAGCGGAATTCATACTAATTATAAAAAAAAAAATATTTTATTCTTTCTTAAGACTTTGATTTGATTTAGCCAAATTGTTACAAATATAAAATGCTAGTTTTAATTCTCCAGCGTCAAATAAAATTTATCCGACTTACTGTAAAATGTAAGGCAATTGAAAAAACACAGTTAACATTCTTGTATATTGTTTGGATTTTTACAGATAAATGTAGTAATGTGTAGTAGCGGAATTACAAAACATTTTTACACGTTGCCACTTTTCCGAAACTTCTTTTTTTTTTTTTTAAACGAATGAATGCAAAATATAACAATTTTACATACAAATTCTTGAGGTTTTACGTTTCTTAAAAATCATGTTATTTAAATTGAATCTGTAATGAAATAACTGAAATTCAGTATGCCTTGTACGGCATACGGAACCGATTTTCAGCTCAGACCTAGGTTTGGGTTTACAAAAATTATGGGCCTACAACTTTCGAGAGTAGAGATTATTAGAACAGTAAAGTTTTACATAACAACCCGTATACTGGCAGGTTGCAAATTAGCTTATGAACAACGGAATGCTCTTTGAGCGACTCATTTGTAAAAATTACCAATAAATTTTGCTGAAACGGTAACTTTGTGAGTTAAGAGCGTGCTAGTTTTACGACCGATTAGTATGCAAGGTTAGCAGTAAAAAAAGAATAATATACTCTGCGGTTTTCATAAGGATTAAGAATGATTAATACCAGAGATCATCGGCTGGTCGAAATTCGGCCTGTAACCTTTATTTGCATATCACGTCCTTAATATAACGACATATCTATAGCACAATGGATGTAACATACGGTAATATGCTCTTACTCTGCGGCCCTCATATCCATTTTTGGCGGGAATTTCATGGGGTTTTTTTGAATTGTCGCTTTTTTCGTTTCATCAAGTTTCAAATCACAGCAGTACCTAAGCATTTCACTTCAAATCTTAGTCACATTTACATTTATAATTTGGCTGACCGGCATAACTGACCCGGTAGTAGCCTGCCCAAACGTTAGGTTACTTAATATTGGCTACAATCTATAATCCTGTAATATTATTTCCATTCCCGTTTCCTTTTACATTCCGGTTCGAGTTTCCAGTCCTGTTCCCGTT
Organism: Charaxes varanes; assembly: GCA_024363005.1. NCBI lineage: Eukaryota > Metazoa > Arthropoda > Insecta > Lepidoptera > Nymphalidae > Charaxes > Charaxes varanes. The sequence continues at coordinate 1,174 of JANCMC010001154.1, forward strand.
CCCACTCCCACTCCCGTTTCCGTTCATATTCCCCTTCCGGCTCCCGTTCCCCCCCCCGCTCCCACCCGTCGGTTCTCTTTTTCGATATTTGCCGTTCGGTTTGTGAGTCTTCCCGGTGGCCTAAACTCGTCATTAAGGGCCGGCAGCGCATCTACAGGCCTTCTGGTCGAGCAGATGTCCATGGGCGACGGTAGGCACTTCGGTGCCTACTGCCTGCTCGTCTGCCCCCTTGTAACATTAAAAAAATATATATATATCTAACGAATAAGCATGCTTTCATTTTATGATTTGTCACAGAACAAAATGCTTTGGGAAGAGGGGTTGAGCTCCTTAGCCCCCCTTACCCTGGATTCGCCTCTGCACATCAGTTAAATTGGCAACTAAGCGTCGTACCGTTCTGATAAACGCCTTCAGTAGCGAGATTCTGTTGCGAAATTTCGTAGCATTGTCTTTTATTAACACTTACATTTTACTCCTAAAACGCTTCCAGATGAAACGGCAGGAACGTTATTTTAGTAATTTTATGAATGATTTGCTGTGATCCACGAGTTTGTAGGCGTTAAAAAAATGATCATTTAAATATTCTTGAAGAAAGAGAATGTGGTGGCGCGACGATTTGGCTATCTTTGCGAGGATATTGTCAAACCACAGTCAGTTATTTTAACTAAACCCACAGCAACATCCTCTGCAATCTAAGATAGGTTAGGCCGGGAAAACGCTAGGAAGAAAGAGATAGTTGTTTCGGAAATACTAAATAAAAGTAACCTATTTTCTAATTTACTCTTTGTTTCTAATATCTTTATCTATCTTAACAAAATCAGAGAAGACTGCTTTTTGCCTTTCTTTAGAGCAATCTTTACCTCTGACAAAAATTTTCAAAAACATTTTTTGGGTTTGAGTTACTGACATACAAAAAACTTAACCCGTTTATTTGACAATTGATATGGCATATGGTTGTCACGATTACGCTTTGACATCATCCAATGCATGTGTGTGTAAATCGTGTATATCGTTAGGCGTTGGTGTGCGTGTGGGTTTATTTCAATAATTTAATATATAATGTTGCATATTATAAAAAAAATATTACCATTCGCACACCTTCTATATGGACTACAACTGCGCCAAATTTCTTACTCCCCCGTCCGCGTAAATTTCTAAATAATGGTGCTGAAAATTTTCGCTTCATGTATTAATATATAAATAATGGATAAAGTATAAGCATATAAATTTGTTCAAAATCTATCAAAGTCCGCTGAATTAAATTAGACTTCTTGATCACTGACGGCAAAGACATGGAAGAGGCGGGCTAGAGCCATTTGGATTCTATAAACGGTGTTGTATCTAATGAAATCATCAGAGGTTGTAGAGATCGTGGGGGTTCCGAGGATGATGTCAGATGGCAATCGGTCATCTTAACTCGCCCCACAGCCAAACACTCTGCAATCTAAGCGACCCTGTTACTTAGCCGGGATAACGCTAGGAAGTAGAGAGAGAGTCAAATTGTCCATTTATCGAGAGAGGCTATACGCTGAATATCACGCTAAAATTCAATCTTTTTTTACCTAATTTTTACGTGGATAAAGTCGCGGGCACAGCTATATAGTGTGTGTGAAGTAACCTTTTACAAGAATATTTCAATTATCTTTTTTTAATTCCCAACTGGTTCGGTCAGTTGATTTGTAATTGACATTAAGATAAAGGTCTCATATGTTTTGTGGTGAACGCTCTTTCGCTCATCAGGGCGAAATGTCATGCCCTTAACGACTTTTAAAAGATGAAGTAACATTTAGAACATCAGTATTTTAAGATACATTTTAAGTTGACATTAAGGAAAAAGCTTAATGCGGTATACGATGACATCATTGTTCATCATTATGGTGAAATGCCTCAGCTTTTTTACCTTGCCATAGATATTTATTAAATTTTTTTCATAAGCATAGCAGAATTTTATAATTGCATTGCACTAGAATGAATAATACAGGGCGAATTTAAACGATACGCATTTATAAATGGGTCACCATTTGATGTCGCTCTAAGAAGAATATGTTAATTAACACAGTCAAACAAACCACTCCCGCCTCTTGCCTCCTACCCCCTCCCTAATCCCACCAGTAATTAATCACGGGTGAAACATGTCAATGGGTTTTGTTGGGAAACAATGCCTCTGTTACTTTTTATATTTCCTTTCATGAAAATCCTTCTATTGTTTTTCTGACTGAACGGTTTCCGCCGTGGCTAGTTAAAGCCAGTGATGGCCGGAGATAAATTTTAGAATGGATCGAGATGTCATTGTGGTGCCCCCTAATTGCCCTGTTTATGTTTTTATTATAAAAAACATTTCTAACAATCATATATCAAGAGTTGCCCCTACTTTTTTTCGGCAAACGAGTAGACAGCAGGCAGCTAAGTGCTTAGCGACGCCCATGGACATCTGTTGGACCACGAGGCTAGCAGATGTGTGGTCGGCCTTTAATGGCGACTTTAGGCCGACGGTAAGCCTCATCAACCGAACGAAACACGACAACAATACCATCACTTGACGTGAAAGCATTGCCGCCATCTCACGCCGATCTCATGTGAGAAAGAGGGACTGGTACTCGGATAGGCCGGCCCTATTAAGCTCTTTGTGATATTAGTCGTAAGGTTGTAGAGATCGTGGGGGCTCCGAGGATGACGTCAGATGGCAATCGGTTATCTTAACTCGCCCCACAGTCACATCCTCTACAAACGGGCCCTGGTATTCAACGGGGATAACGCTAGGAAGAAGAAGAAGTATACCTATATTGGAAGAAGAAGATTAAAGATCGATGTTCAAAAACTGCCACTCCTACACAATTTTGTACCAAATTTTATGCATAATTTATATGAAGCAAAATGATTAATTATTTGATATAATATGCCCAACTAGCTTTGCCCGCGACTTCGTCTGCGTAAATTAGGAAAAAAATAGATTCAATTTAGCTTCATGACACATAGCCCTGATCGACAAATGGCCTATCTAACACTGAAAGAATTTTTCAAATCGGAAGAGTATTTTCTGAGATTAGCGCGTTCAAACAAACACACAAACACACTCTTCATTATTATGTTAGTAAAAAATAACGCAATGACCTTATTAGTTTTTTTTTTATATATAAAACAAGATGCCATGGACATATTTGAAGAAGCAGCGTTAGAATAAGAACGGTAAGAAATGCTTTACCTAGCGAATAAGCTAAAACCTCCTCAATTATTAATTATTGTTAATAATTATTAATTAAATTATGCTGTTAAGATCGCAATCTTTTACACTGTCGAAAACCTTTGCATAATAAGGAGTTTTAACTGATTATTCATTTTGGCAGTTGTCCCTTGACCTTCCTCTCGAGGTATTGTTTTTAGTGTGTATTTTGTATTATGTATATTGTATTATGGCCAAATAAACGACGAACTTATTAACACGTAACAAGGTATGGCGCTTCTTCCTCTTTGCCAATAAACTGCAATTGTTGTATACGGTATTTATTTGGGTAATTAGGCAGTTTGATTTCTTTTCCCAAAAATGCATACTTTTTATTATCTTTTCTAGAAAATGCTGTTTGCACTTTACTGAATGATATTCCGTCGGGGGCGGCTGACATTTTTTTCGTAAAATTTTCGAGTTATGAATGCTACAGTAGGGCATTTTGAAGCACTTCGACGTTTAAATTTTACACACAGGGGTACAAGGATTTCTGTATTGAAACAAAAAGTATAGCAACAAAGGGTTTGTACATTTTTGTCCTTGAAGACTATAGAGTACTACAAAAATGTGCAGCTACACAAAGTCCCGCCAAACTACATGATCTTTGAAATGATCATTCAAATGAAGCAATGTCTGGCTCCGGCATTAAGACAGCAAAGAGATAGTGTTGTATAATAAGGCGCAAGTTTTCAATCGGCGATTCCGCCACGAAGCTTAATCCCAGGAGGCCTTTCGTCTGTGACACGACGATAATCACCGCCGTGGCTGAAGTGAAACCGCTCGTCACAGACGGGGAGATCAGGTCCACAAGGAAACCTGGCAAATGAAATCAAGTTATTTATTTACGAAATCGTAAGTGGTAGAAAGGTTTTTACTATAAACATACAATGTCAAGCCACACAATCTGCCATACAATGACGTGCAAATATTAATAAATTATTGTTATACATTTGAAAACATCTATATATCTCAAAACAATTATATTAATTCAATAATAATTGTAGCTAATCATTATTACATAATAATTTATATATTCAAGAATTCGATACCTCCCACGTAAGTTGTTGTAACCCCAAATAGCCAGCTTTAGAGTAGAGCGTTACACACAAGTAAATTGTAATATAACAGTCACTTTTTAATATATTTTTGTATACAATAATGCAATCGTCATTGTTGAATTTATAATTGTATACAAAAATATGTTAAATAATGTCGATTTTATTTCAAATTACATGTTTGTAACGCTCTACTCTTTACTCAGTCTTATACCCGTTGGACTGATGATTTGGTACTAGTCGCAGGAAGCCGTTGGATACAAGTGCAACACCGTCATTCGTGAAAGCTAATGGAGAAGATTAGCGTTCAGCAGGCTAAAATGGTGATGATGATTTATTGGGTGTTCAATAAAATTACTATTCCTGTAGGGGGTGGCTGTGGGGCGAGTTAAGATAACCGATTCGGCACCTCCACGATTTCTACAACCTTACGACTAATATCACAAAGGGATATTAATCCCACTATTTAACGTGCCTTCCGAAATGCAATCCCATATGATAACCGGATATACATATATGACATTTCGTTGGCTTCGAATTTACGTTTTTTCGATTATAGGAAGACAAATAATAATCGTATAACAAGACGTCCTAAACCTACCATTTATCACAAACAACACACCTAACCGATGAAATCCTTAAATACCATTTGTCAAGGGTCGACAACCTTGGAGTGGAAACCATAGTTTATTTTTAAGGATCTTAAGTCAAAAAAGGACATTTATAACGAACTCGTTGTGCCCGCGACTTCATCCGCGTAAAATTATTTTTTTTTTTGTGTGGTTTCTGCTGTTGGCCCTATTGGCCTCGACAACATAACCGGTAGTTGGGGGGGGGGGGGGGGGGGGGGGGTCGGGAGGGCACACGTCTGAACAAATGTCTTATACAACGACGATTTTATCTCAATTTACAATGTTTATAATGCTCTACTGTGGAGTTGGGAATTTGGAGGTTTGCGAATCTCCACCTAGACATATTTAGTTCACTAACGGATGTCCACAAACTATAAACTCTTCCTTGCCAAATTTCATCATTGAACGTCCCGTGGTTTTCGTATTTCTCTCATCAGAATCATCATCAGAAATCTCATATTTTCTCATCAGAAAAATCGAAACACCTTGCAAATTTATGACACGAGCTGCTTCCAAACAATGGTTTTAAGTCTAGATTCTTTTTGGCCTAAATTTTGATTCTGTTTATAATGAGAAAAGAATGACGATGTAATTGATAAAAGAACGGCCAGAAATGCTTGATTGATAACCACCCACCGATCAACACCCTGATCTCGCTGGCCACACTTAACACAAGCATTTAAAAAAGATTATAAGTGAAAAGATGCTTTATTCAAATAGACTTTTTACAAGTAGTTTTAATTTTTTTTTAGGATTTCTAATATCCTTAGAAGGAATATGGAATAGCGTAGTAGACGCGCGAGTTCAGGCTTGACCATTTTTTTTAAGTGTGGGGGCACTCGTGAGCTCGACGCCGGCGTATCGTCGCGTTTTGCATAGATTTAAAAAGTTGATAGTTATGCAAATGGTCGAGTGCCGTGTTTACTTGTTTCTGAGGTGCGCTGTACGCCCGCGCCTATCGCGACAGCGCTCTTAGAGAATATGAACTGTTTGCGATGGTGTGATTGTCATATGACTGCCATATGAAGACAATTTTCCGTAGAAATTGTAAGGCATTGCCTTATTCCCCCTTAACTTCGTCATTTGCCGTACTAGGTAAATAATACCACAGTAATGACTCAATGAAGTGCCGTGTTTGCTTGTTTTTGAGTTGCGCTGTTCGCCCGCGTCTATCACGTCAGTTCTCTAAGAGAATATGAACTTTTTGCAATGGTGTGATTGTCAATATGAAGGCAATATATGTTGGGAATTTTCCCTATAAATTGCAAAAATTCCCGTTACATCGTCGTAAACCGTAATGGTCAAATGATGGTGACATATTGGAGTGCCTTTTTTCAGTGCACACCTGAGTGGTTAGTGCGAGTTTTTCTAACTTTTATGCGTTGGTAAAGTTTACTTCAATTTGTATGGAGATTGATCAGTATAACTATGTTACCGCTAGGTGGCGCTGATCAATCTCCATACAAATTTAAGTAAACTTTACCAACGCGTAAGAGTTAGAAAACTCAAGCGTTCACTCTGACACTGATTTTCAGTAGCCCCGGTATATTATCCGAGCGGCAGTAACAGTGTTAAAAAAATTAAGAAATTAAATAAAGAGTAAGCTCTGACTCAAATCTAATCTGCGTTGTTCGAAGGACCAGTTGTTGACTAGTCTCGACCTAATTGTTGTTTCAGTGGGAGCAAATGCACATAGAGGAGTGCACGCTAAATGGCGTATTGTTCGAGGTGAGGTAGACGGTCTGCAATGAGGTACGCGGACCGCGACGTGACGTGCGGTTCGGCAATTTGGCGCCGGTTGAATGAACCGACAGACGGAAGTTGTGTGAATAAAACAGCGAGATGTTTTTGAAGTAAACCGTGTCAAAAGTAGTTTGTTTTATAGGATTTTGCACGAGGAAATTATGAGGCCGATAAAGCGTTGAGAAACGGCGCACGGTCAGCTCGGACGCGGAGGTGAATTCGGTTATTTCTTCCCTTTGCAGTAAAATTTCTGTTTAGCCCAATTAAGATGCTCTTTAGAATTTTTACGTTTTAGGGTATGCATGATTGTCGCGTCCTCCATATAAAGTATTTTCGAACAGTGTACCTTTCTGAGTTCATTCCACTTTTTTTACATTCACAATTTGGTAAAACTTATCATTACGATTTACAAATTCGTGAATTTGGAGGAAATCAGGGATATTAAAATCAATTTACCTAAATCGTTTTAGCCGGTCTTAAATGTTGACGTTGTGGAGAGAAATAGGGTTTGCTTTTATATACACAGATCAATATGGCAGATTTTGCCATAAAACCTTGGACACGGCGAATGATTTATGGTGAACATAAAACAGATATTGAGCGGTTAGTATAACAATAAACTGAAACGTAAAGCCGAATAATGTTTTGTGGTAAGTCGTTATCGAGGCCCATCCATGAAATTTTGAACACTATTGATTGGCGTGACCCATAACAGCAGCGTACCTATTATGGGTAAAGAATAGAGACAACCACAAAAAGCTCCATTGGAGCTACGACTTGAGCTCGACATTCATTGAGGCATGGATAAGAGACTCAATTTCAAGGAACTTAAGGGACTCGTAGCTCAAACCTTTTATAAATGCTATTTCTTACTTGTATGTACTGCAGCCGAATTCTGCAGGCAAGACCGAGTAATAGTTCCTTTTTCACATATAAGATCAGTAAGTAGCGGCAATGCTGTCGTGAAGTAGTATTGTCGCGTTTTGTTCTGTTTGTGACACTTCCCGGTGGCCCAAGCCCCTCTTCAAACCCCAGTCGGCAGGGCGTAGTCCGCCGCCTTAATAACCTCCGCCGACACCGTGTCCATCATCACAATGCGGCGGACGCCCTCGATATCCTAAAGTCCACAGCCGTGCGCTTCTCAAGAAACTTCTTATCTCGCACAATTCCCCTGTGGAATCAATTACCAGCTTCGGTATTTCCGAACCAATACGACTTAGAGACCGGTAAAGCATTTGTGAGCCCTCTGGTGTTGCAGTTGTCCATTGGTGTCGCTAGTCACTCGAGTGAACCTGCCTGTTTGCCCCTTGTTGTGTAAAAAAAAAACTATAACTAAAATTTAATAGCCGTAGCATTCTATAAGTTAAGTCTATTCGCCTACTCGTTTTTGGAAGGAGGTTGGAGTGAAACGAGTGTTCAAGAGCATCAAAGTGCGAGCAGTGACGTGGAATCAGTCCGGTCAGCGTTCAGGGCAAAGCGCCCTAATGACGTGGCCGCAATTGGCTTCTTTACTGTGACGTCACGTGCCGCGGCCACACTTACTAAGTGTATTGCTTTTAAGTGCACAAGGAACCATTACGAGTGTGGAAAAACAAAATTTACGATTGTCCAGTGGTTTTAGCGCGAGGGTGAAAATACGCGAGTTTGATCCCCTATGAAATACTGTTGAGTTTTTTTTACTTGATATGAATAAAAGCGAAATGTCATCTATTACGAAATTTCGAAAATCGCGTGAGGTACAAAGATGAAATTTGGCAGGAAGTAGAAGACTACTAAAGATAGAATCTAAAGTAGTTGAAGTCCGCTAAGAACAGATTTAGGAGGTCAGGGATTAAGGAGGTCTAAGGGTTTTGCGAAATGATTGTTAACCTTCGTTAATCGGAGAAACATCTACAGAAAACTAAGAAGAAGAAGGGCTAGCACAAGTTTATATGAACTTTTATGCGGAAAAAGTCGCGGGAAACAGTTAGTAGTCTTATATAATTCATTATCGATCTAAGACGCTTTAAGCATAAAGAGTCTTGAGTCATAGAGTTGTCTTCTTAGGGATCCTATATTGCTATAAGTGACAAAAATACTTTACAGTGTTATTTAAGAAATCTCACAAGACAATGGTTTCCTAATTCAGCTCACGGTTAGGAAATTATTTTCGTATTTTTCAATAATCGTTAATTTAATTCAATTAGAGGTAGCGCCATGCTTGTAGCTGAATTGGTCCGGCGGCAATGCTGTCACGTCTAGTGATGGTGTTGTTGTCGCGTTTCGTTCGGTTTGTGAGACTTCCCGGTGGCCTACTTCTAAAAGTTTGTGGCCAAACTTTGTCCAGCAAGATATCCACTCTTGTTTCTTAAATATAGTTCTAGTAGTAGTCCTATACCGGCGCGGGCGCTTAGCGCCACCTCGCGGTGGACGCGCGAATCAAGTCGTAGGACACAGATTCCAACAAATACATTCAATGTCGACAATTCGAATAGCTGAGTTTAATAACATCGGACATATTTCCGAACATACATGAAACTGTGTTTTATTGCATACTGTAACATCTTGTACAGTATATTCATCGATGAACTCAGCAGCACCATCTTGTCTGAGTAACAAACACTATTAGTATCAACATCGAAAATTTCTAACTACTTCTTGTCGATCCTTGTCTCCCTTAGTTTTGACCACAAAACGTCATTTCTAACCAGGTCAAATGCCTTCGAGAGGGCAAGAAATCCAGCATTCATAGGTGTTCGACCATTTGTATAATATCTTACGGTATGTTTAAGAGATAAGAAAACACTTTCTGTTGATGCATCTGACCTGAAGACAAATTGTGCGTCGTGAATTTTGAAATATCTTTAAAATTGTTGTTCCAACAAACCATTACACACGGTGCTATGACTGTAGCCAATGGCGTCGATCTATAGTTCGCGTTATCTGAAATGCCACCAGTTTTGTTTTTAACTATACCTACAACAATTATTCTCATTAGCTTGGCAGGTAGATACTCGTAGGAGATCCTAATAAACAACGTGAAATTTAACGCCAATAGCCTCAGAAGCCTCAATCCAGTTTAAATTAGATGTAGTATAAACAAGGCTTAATCAGTCCAGACAACGTACTCTTTCTCATAGTTTTGTTAAGCTACTAACGTCTTAAAATGTAATGATAAACGGTGTGTCTAACACGACGTCTATTTAGTTTGAATGATACGTTGGTTGTGTTTTTCTTGTAAAAGGTCTTTAAAAATGTTAGCTATGGCCCTTGACTCCTTCATACTTTCGATGCTCGCTGGAATCCCCATTCTGGAGCACAAATTTTTTGTTTCTTTTCAATAAACGTGAAAATTTTTTGCTTTTATACGCAGCTAGTGTTAAGTGTTTCATTGTCTCGCATCTAAAAAACATCAAAAAAGGCTCGATATTTTTTCAAATTAACACCCTAAGGACCTTGTGTTCTAAGATTTTGTGCTCCCCATAAATGTTATTTATTTAAGCTTTTATTTATTCCGAATATTAAATTTACATTTCAAATGCATGTTAGTCAATTTTGTGTTTCATTGTGGTGTTAGTATTCTTTTCGTTTACCTTTGGTTGCTTTCTAATTAATTTGGGTTCGATTCCCACCTCGAGTCTGGGTGTATTATCCATATGTATATAATTATATATTTCTAATATTTGTGAATAACAGGCGGCTGTTACCTATAACACAGGCATTAAAATGTCTACTTTAGGAACAGACGTCCGTGTGTCATATAATCCTGTATTTATTTATTTATTTATTTATTCAGGAGGTTCTTGGTATATAAAGACACTCTCTCTATCTTTGGTTCAATCACTGAGGAGTTATTTCTTTCTTTGGTAAATAAAACCGTACAAAATACAAATGTGATTAACTAACACGAAATCTAGAAAATCGTAGGACGTACAATGATGAAATTTGGCAAGGATGTAGTTTATAGTTAGTATAGTAGAAAGATTAGATTGGGGAAACACTGGTCGTTCCATGGCCCGATGGGTGGATGATGTAAAGCGAGTGGTAGGAGGTGGCTGGATGAGATTGGCAAGGGATAGGCGAGAGTAGAAAAAACGAAGGGAGACCTATGCGCGGCTGTGGGCTATCAAGGGCTAAGAATTATGATAATGATACTTAGTAGAAAGGATTTTCTAATAGGCCCAGATTAAGGAGGTTGTGGAAAATATTACTATAATTGCATTTGACTTATTCACGGGACAAGAAATGTTCTTGTAGCTTATCTTCGAACCAAATTTAATTTAAATTCAGTCGGTTTTGCTGAATCACTTAAATATCTTTGGCTGGCTCGTTGGCGCAGTGGGCAATTATCCTGCCTTCTACTCCGAGGGTCGTGGGATCGATTCCCACCTCGAGTCTGGGTGTACTACCCCTATGTATGTATTTATAAATTTCAAAAAAAAATATTTGTGTATAACAGACGGCTGTTACCTATAACACAGGCATTAAGTTGTTTACCTTACGAACAGAAGTCCGTGTGTCATATAGTCCTGTATATATATTTATTTATTTATATGTCTTACTACAAAAACGTTTACATTTCTAATACCAGGAAACAATACATTTTAGTGACATAATTTCAAATTCGTGGATACTCGTAATATCGGACATTAGGAGCAAAATCAATTTCCTAAAACTGTCAGCGGGCCACAGAAAAATTATTTATATTAAAGGTTGATAAAGGCCAGGAGATTGGATTACCTTTTAATGTTATTCATTAGCGGGATACCAATGAATCAATGAATCAATGAATCAATGAATCAATGAATCAATGAATCAATGAATCAATGAATCAATGAATCAATGGACTTTGTTTACGAGATAAGAATAATTTCTCGTCTCGTATACGTTTCCTTCTACTCTGTGAGTCTATGGCATTTCACAGCAGACACCCAAGCGATCCAAGTTTAGGAATACGTCTATCACCTTAATTAAAATTTGAAACCAGAATTAAAGATTCAAACCAGAATTAAATATTGAAACCGGAATTAAAGATTGAAGTCAGAATTAAAGATTGAAGCCGAAATTAAAGAATGAAGCCAGAAGTAAAGATTGAAGCTAGAATCATAATTTGAAGCCAGAAATAAAGATTGAAGCCAGAATTAAAGATTCGTGCCTCGGTAGCTCAACGGTAGAGTACGATCAATTTAACTATAATACGTAAGGTGCTCGGTTCGAAACTTGACTGCTTCTTAGATATCTTAACAAGAGTGGAAGAGAATATTAGGTACTAACTGTTTCCCACGACATCATCCGTGTAAAATATAATTTGCGAAAGCCCTTTGAAACCTCCTTAATCTAGCTCTATCTACTAACTATTAACCACCTCTTTGTTAAATTTCATCTTTATACGTCCCGCCGTTTTCGAGATTTCGTTATAGGTGACCTTTCGCTTTTATATATTACAGATATAAAAGTAATTCTGCCTGCTACGTTTTCACTCCTAAAGCGCTGAACCAATTTTGATGAATTTCTCTTTAGAGATAGTACAATCTATCCAAGGTCCACATTGAAGAAGAACATAAAAAGTTTAAAATTTGTGAAATGGGGGTTTAAAATTTGTATGAAAGCAGTAGAAAACATCATGGAAGACGACTATAAACTAAATCCTTGCCAAAGGTCTTTGTACGTCCCGCGGCCTTCGAGATTTTGTGATAAGTACTTTTCGCCTTTATATATATAGAAGAAGATACCACAAGCTATTAATCATATTGTTATAAAGAAAATGTTTCCCAGTAGGAGACAGAGTTGACTTGATTTATTTAAACGCTCTTATCTAAGCACAAAGCGATTAATCCATACTTAAAACCTTTTTACAGGCCATTGTTAATACTGAGACAAGTTCCCAATGCATACACGATATCGCCATTAAAGAAGTTTCTCCCGCTCTCATTGAAGAAGTGATTTGTTATTAAAAACAAAGTAAAACATTACATTCATACGTGCTTGTCAAACCGCCATGTTAAATAAAGCAATTTTCACTTTATCTATGTCTTTGCTATCGTGTCTATACTCTCTCCGTCTGAGTTTAGTCCATGATAATATTTCAAAAAAAGATTCAGAAATAAGTGGTAAACTTTCTGATATTAATAGTAGTGGATGGACTTTAAAAAAAATATAGCTTTGTCTATGCGTTTGCTATCGGGTGAATGCTGTGTTCCATTCAGTGTAGTCTATGCTATTATTTTGTAAGAGTTTCTAAACGAAGTTATGGATGGATTATTAGCTAAAAATGTAATATAGAATTCATCAGCGCTTATAAAACAGTGGCCATAAAGAAATTATAACTTCGTGACGTTGCTATCTAGTTAATGCTACATGCATTCAAATCCAATCAAAACATGCTTGAATCAAATAGACTTTTACAAGTTCTTTTAGATCTTCAAATAATTTCAAAGCTGATTCAAACTGATTCGGAAAAGTCGAGCAATGAGAAGAATCGGCAAGAATCACGTTAGGCCCTCTTTTAAAAATTGGTTAGTTATGGATTAATTATTTTAATCTTTTTGTCTACCATTGTTGATACATAATATGTACACATAATGTGTTCCCAACGAGACAACACGACAGCGCTATTAGAAAATTTTCTCCCGCTTTCATTGAAGACGTGATTTGTTATTAAAGTAGTATACGTTAAGATAAAATACAGCGAGTTTATTATACTTGTTGTTCCTTAACGCGGCTTACAAAAATTACGGGTACTTCGATTTCGCAGAAATCGTCACGTAACAAAATGCCGTATGCTGTGTGAGTGTGTGCCTGCGTGCACGCAAACAAATGAATGTGCAGCCGGGTGCGCAACTCTCTTTTTGTCCCTTCCCCAGGTGAAAGGGAGAGGAAGGGTAGGGGGAGTGAAAGCGGGCGAGGATGGATGAAGGTTGGCTAAGGTGGGCTAGGGTGGACTAAGGTGGGCGAAAGGTGTAGGGAAAGGGGAGGAGAGTTAAAGTCACGTTTATCTATTAATCTAATTCCTGCACAAAGACCATGGCGTAGCTCGATCATACTATGTAAACAGTACTATAACTTCATATAATCCGACGATTATTATTCTTATATTCGGAGTTGAAAAAATAAGGAACTTCGTTCCTGACGGGGGTCCCCGACCGGACCATATTTTACTTCATAAGTGTGCGTTTTTAGTGTTAGTAAAAATGTAACTAATGCCGTATTATTTTATCTATTTCATTTAATTTCATTAAAACCTACAATTTCAATTTCCGTTCACGATTCAAGGGCACCGCCTAAGGTTATCAGAGTTGAAATAATGGTTAATCATAAAATAAATTTAAGTAATTCTATTTTTAAAATACAAAGCAAATAAAAATTATCATAAGCACGATTTATTCACTGAAATCTACAGATTTCCGATGTCGAGTTCCCATTCACAATTCGTTAGTTTACAGAAATCTCTTTGATATTTAAATATCAAAAGCAGTGGAACAGCGAGAGAATTTAATAAGCTCTCGCAAACAAACACCCTCCCCCCCTCCCCCCCCGACATTTATCAAAGCGCACTTCGTTCTAGAATTGAATTTATTATCACAAACCAAAGGCAATTATGGTGAAATATTAAAACACACTAGTTTACATCGTTTATCTTAGACTAGTTGTTACCCGCGATTTCGTCCGCGTAAAAGGAAGTGTAAAAATAGATGTTAGCGTGATTATATTATATGCTATAATAGCCTTCCTCGATAAATGGGTTATCTCACAGTGCAAGAATTTTCAAATCGGACCAGCAGTTCCTGAGAATAGCGCGTTCAAGCGAACAAACAAACAAACTCTTCAGCTTTATGTATCAGTATAGATAGAGATGTAATGTATACTTTAGTAAGTAATGATTTCTTTACTAGAGATCGCCGGCTGGTCGAATTCCAGAAAACTTTCGATTTGCGTATTATATGCTTATTAAAAGCTATGTACGATATTTTTCTCTGAGTACACCGACATTTGACAATTTAATTACATTAAATGTCATAATTTTATTGGAATGTACTCAGAATGAAGGGTTAAGACAACAATTAATTAAAAAGTTTCATAATAATAATAAATTTATTTATTAAAGGTAAATACTCAATATAAAAAACGGATAAGTCAAAACTACAGTTAAGGGTAAAATATAAATGTATATAAAATAAAATTGCTTTACCACTAAAAAAATTTAGTCTGAACAGAATTGATGTGGGATTAACCCAAAGTGCTCTATCAGATCCTACATCTAAGATGGCAAATCAAATCAAAAAAAAAATGTGCACAATAGCAGCCGCGTACTAATATAAGTATAATGCCGGAGCCACACATGGCTTCATTTGAATTTCCATGATCATGTAGTGTGGTCAGGGACTTTGTGTAACTTCACAAAGTTTTGTAGAATTTTGTAAGCTTCGAGGTCAAAATGTACAATTACTTTGAGCTATGTCTGGCTCCGGTATAATAAAATGTATATGTTTGGCATTAGTGTGAATGGTGTGCGTGTGGTTTTAATTTTAAAATTTAATATATTTATAATACATATTTTATAAAAATATTAGTATTCCTCTGTATAAATTGTAACTGTGCCAAATTTTATACTCCTCGGTCCGCGCATTTCTTTTTAAACGGTATCGAAAATTTTCGATTCGCGTATTAATATATAGAAGTATTGCATAATACTTGACATATATTACACATTTTATTAGACCTTATTGAATAAGCTCATGTATCCTTTTAAGACGTAGAAAGTAACCTATTCACGTCATGATCGCATTCACGTCCCGAGCATAATACACAAAAAAATGTCTTTGCAAATTGAATAAAGTCTACGTAATAGGTGTACAAAAAACCTGGGTCATAGTTCGCACACCTCAATTCGTTCTGCGTTACATAACATACAACCATCAATACTAATTTTTAGTGTGCATTGATTGTTCATTAATAGAAGATTTATACATATGTCCTAATAAAACAGCAATGTATGCCAATCACATGTAAAGCATCGATAGAGCGTTACTTTTACTCTCGATGTGTGCGCGTCGGAACGTGACGTTCGCTCGTTATGTCACACAATAATGTCTGAATGTTAGGAATTTGACATAATACTTGTTGTATTCCCATTGAATTCGTAGAAATTTTCTTTTGTTGAATACTTACCAATAGAAAATATTTCTTTTAACTTTCTAGCCAGCGCCGGCAAATTTGTCCGCGGTGACGTCAAATATTCTGTCGAATTAAGAGGCTAGTAAATTAAATCAGTTTATCATATTCCTTGTAACATATCATCCAAGCAATACACAATTATAATAATTTGTACGGTAATTATGCAGTTTGAGGTCTTTTTCCAACACATGAATACATGTTAATGTGTGCGTGTAAAGTTAACATTAACGTCGAAATGTTCCAAAATGTTCTATTTTAACATTCATAACTCGAAAAAAAAAGTCAGCCTCCAACGGAATATCACTCATTCGAGTGCAAACAACAATTTCGAGCAGAAAAAAAAGCAAAAAAGGGGAAAAGGGAGAAATGGGATGGGAGAAATGGGAAAAGCCCTCAAACTGCATAATTACCATTTGTGTAAAAATGGTGGGATATATTTAAAGTGTCACTTTTTGAGACACACGCCAAATGAATAGGCTGATGATCAAAGCATTACCTATAACACAATGAAAGACGAATATAATCGACTCTGATGGGACTTACTTTATGAACAGATTAAAACTTCTTATAGTTGATTAAACTGCTTCTGACATTTGCGTTACATAACAACGGGATTATTATGCCATACGATCATTATTAAGACATTACGATATTAGGAAATTAATAATTAAACATATATCCTTTAATTTTATTAGTAGTTGATTTGATGCCTTGGTGGAATAAATAAAACCAAATATAGAAGAAGGTAGAAGTATAGAAGGAGCTAGGAATTAAAACGATGTATCACACGACACGAAGCAGACGATAGATTATCATCGTTTAATATAAACTGATCTGGATTTTAGACTTATCTACTATTGTCTATACTAATATACAAAGGTAAATCGTTTGTTTGTCTGTGGTTGTTTGTTTATTTAAACGCGCTAATCTCAAGAACTACTGGTTCAAAATGCTAATAGCCCATTTATCGAGGAATGCTATTGGCTATATATCATCACGCTAAATGTTTTTACCTAATTTTACGCGGACGAATTCTCGAGCACAGCTAGTTTCTTATAAAAGGAAGTAATGAAGAAGCTAGAAACAGTAAAAACTATCGAAACTTAAAACAGGAAGCTTAGAAGGAACCAGGAAGGATATAAAATATGGCATGACATGAAGTTGACGATAAATCGTTTAATATAAAGCGATCCGTGATGATATTGGAAAGTGTCATGGCACGGGCTGTGCGAAGATCCG
>JANCMC010001175.1:8529-97692 GCA_024363005.1 Charaxes varanes
TCGAAGACTATATTAAAGATAACTGCTTGGAGTTGTATCGCTCCAGCTTTGTACTTTATATACACAACTTCACATGCGACAATGTATTAAACTAATACCGTAAGAGCTATTTTAAAAAGAGTGTCTAAAGAGTTCCTTGCTGATTCTTCTCGAGGCCCGACTCTTCCGAATCAGTGGAAGCTTTAAGAAATATTTGACGATTCAAAAGAGCTACATCTTATGCTGGAGCCGGACATAGCTGAAAGTGTTAGTACATTCTGGACGTTGAAGTCTACAAAGTTCTCCAAAAATTTGTAAAGTTATACATAGTCCCCGGCCACACTACATGATCATTGAAATGATCATTCAAATGAAGCTATGTCTGGCTCCGGCATAAAAGTCTACTTAAATAAAATTGCATTTGAATTTGAGTTTGACGGTATAACTTAAAAATTACGCATATTTACGTATTAAAATACTTACAAATTTAAAATATTCTGTAACATAATTTGAAAACTATTTTGAGAGTATTTCATTATGCCAATGTATAATTACTTTATATAAGAAAAGAATTCGAGAACGGCTCTGTATTTTTTATTTGACGATTCAAATGAACTTTTGAAGTATTCGAATCGGATTCTAAATTTGAAATTTAAATTTGAAAACCTAAAATAGCCCTTGAGTTGCCTTAATGGAAACGTTTTGGATTTTTATTTCCACTAGACGGTTTCAGTAAAATTACCTATGCATATGGAAATTTCTGAATAGTTTTCTTCGTTTTTGTCTACTTATGGTAGGCGAGCCCTAGAGGGGATTTTGCGCAATACTAGAGCGCATCAGAATACCATATAGGGAGAATCCTCGAATCGTGTAATGCACCCCCCACCAAATATAAACTCGCAATATAGGGGACTTAGGAGCGTCTTGATGGCGTCAGATAAAGATAATGTAAGTTACTTACATGAAAATAAGTTTACATTTCAATAATTTAACGAATTAACCGTGACGTAAGAAAATGGGGGAGTCACAAAGTTGTAAGAATAAACGTCCGCCTGTCGCTTATCAAATATTCGTGAGCGATTTATTTATTTATTTTGTAGGAAATCCTATAAGGATTACGGAAAAAATGTAATCAGTCAATTCAATCCAGGCGTTATTGACACCATAAACTTACTTTTACATAAGTATATTTAATCGTTTTTGCACCAAATCTGCGTGATCCAATAGTTGCCCACAACGCATTAGTGACTGCAAATTTGGGATCATAGGCTCCTTTATTATTACTTTTCACATTACATTTTCGGTGAGCTCATTTATGTATATCAGGTGAAAACACTTGTTTGCTTTTATCGCATTACAAGTTACCAGTAGACTTAACTTTTTTTAAATAAAATAGTCTAGTTTTTTAAAATATAAGTACGTTATGACACGCTTATAAGAAGAGTTCCGTACCTGATAGGCGTTAAAGTTATTTGTTAAATAACTTCAAGAATGTTTAGCATAGAATCTTATAAACATGGAAAATTTCAAGTCTCTACATCTAATAGTTGCTTTTAACTTTCGGGCGGACAGACGGATGGACAAAGCGAGAATATATAGATTCCTTGTAGGACAACGGAACCCTTAAAACTCAGAGGACCACGGAATCCTTAAAAATCCGTTATGACGAAACGACATCCTCTAAGTATTTGTAATATTTTTAACCAGCCATACGTCTGAAAAGGTGAAGAAGTTAACCATTGTTCTACTGCGTCTTCTGAAGTTACTCTTACCACTTACTTCTCTGTGATGATGTAGAGAAGTTAGGTACTGTACGTGGCTGGCACTAGTATACAAATAGCGGGCGAGATAGGTACGCCTTGCTAGAGTAGGACGACAATAGTGCGAAAGCGACCACATCCCCGATCAGCCCCCGAACGTGCGCGTCGCCAAATGGTTCCCGCAATCCGATCTGCTCAGTAATTCCTTTTTTGTTACCGCGTTCATTGATTGCACTGAACGCTTCAACGCATTGAAGTTGCTTATTAGATTATATTTAATTTTAAACATAATATGAATTAATGTTTACAATATAGTTTACTTGCTGTTTCTTGCGATTTCGTCCGCGTAAAATTAAACCTAAGGGATTAATAAAAAAATTACGACCAATACTCAGACCTACAAATTATCATAAAAATCGGTCAAGCCGTTTTGGAATACTTGGACAACAAACACCGCGACACAAAAATTTTATATATTACATATTCACAGTCGTAACTGGTAGACAGTATTGCTCTGGTATTTTGCAAATATAACGGAATAACATAATTTCGATAGACAGTTCACACTTCAGAATGTGACAAGCTTGGGATATAAAAAAAGGTCGAGCCCACTAGTACTACAGTTTTCACTCTCTATAATACGCTGACATGAAAGAATGAAACAGGGGGGGGGCGTTCCCAGCTGTGGGCTAAAACACACACATTATAAATGTAGTACATTATATTTCAGTACCTTTGTAAGAAAACTAATTTTGTTTTCAGAGCATCCAAAAATCAAACTGTTCATAACACAAGCAGGACTTCAATCCACGGACGAGGCTATAACGGCCGGTGTACCGCTGGTGGCCATACCCTTCCTTGGAGACCAGTGGTTCAATGCTGAGCAGTATGTTAGACTTGACATCGGGATAGCGCTAGATTTGGACACGATCACCGAGAAAAAACTAAAAGATGCCGTACAAACAGCCATTAACGATAACAGGTTAGTTAAAACACGGAAGTCATTATAATAATTAATGAAGGTTTAAAAAAAAAACTAAAAACAGATTAGTCAACCAACTTGAAAAAAGGAGTAGGATCACAGTTCGCCTGTATTTTTTTATGTTTGTTACTTCTTCACTATCGGCTGGATAACCCATTTTGCTGACTATTTTTTATTTCAAAGATGGTGCTTCCAGTATGTTCCCATTTCCACTTGGTCCAGTTCTAACAATTTGATGTCACTTTTTTTATTAAAATTTTTGGACGATAATTTATCTTATTATTGGTGTTACAGAAATAAAATCCGTAACATAATTTCAGGTACCGCAATAACGTGGTCAGACTGCGTGACGTAATGCTGGACCAGCCGCAGTCGCCGCTGGCGCGCGCCGTGTGGTACACGGAGCTCTTTCTTTTTTTTGTGTGTGGTTTCTGCTGTTGGCCCTATTGGCTTCGAGCTGTCACCAGTAGTTGGGTGGGGGGAGGGGGGGGGGGAACAGAGGGTCTTTCCCGGAAAGGGACCTTTTTAGTAGGACCTCGTCGAACGCAGCAAAAATCGCAACGAACGCATCGAATGCACTAAAAATCCATCAGTTTGCTGAAGAAAAAAACTATTTCATTCTATTAAACTATCTTACAAGAATGTGACGTAAGTTAGTGCCAAATTTTATTTATTGTAGTTATAAAGTATCATTAAAAATATATTAAATTTAGAAGTAAGTGACATTAGTGTTGCAATTCGCAATTCTATAGTTCCTATAAATCGAATAACCTTGAGTCACTCTCCATAGGAAGAGTGAGTTAAGGAGCAAATATTCACCATAAATGTATGTATTTATACATGAAAGCTGGAGAGTATATTTGCAAAATCCTTCTACAACCTTTAAAAGACTCATTATGATCTAGTAGACGACTATGTTAAGTCACTTTTTTCTTTAATCATATGTTAAAACGTAGAAACGGAATTTAATAATATATTATTACATATAACGAAACGCTATTTCAAATAGCTCTTTTTTTAATCAAACGTATGTTGCAAAGATTAGAAAAGTAGATTGCTAAAGATTTAAAAAATTTGCTAGAGAACGCAATTTGTGTCAGTGAGTAAGATACTTAATTAGGTTTATGATTCACGTGAATGTACGTTACCGGCGCAAATTCACTAGATCTACCTGGGTTGCCTGGGTAACTGGGCAATTAGGTCAATGAAACAATCGGTTTTCACATAGCTCTTAGGTAAAATGATGTTACTGGTGTCGGAACATCTGCCTCTTACTCGGTGCCTTATCATACGTTCTATGTGGCTAAAAAGAGGTAAAACTGGATTGATTACCACGTTGTTCTTTTAAGATAATAAAATAGAATTATTTATAACGATAGTTGTTGTTGTTGTGACCCAAAATTCCCAGCTTTACAGTAGAGCGTTACAAACAACTAAACTGTAATACAACGGTCACTTTTTCATATTTTATTGTATACAATAATTTAATTGTCATTATTGAATATATAAATGGCTGGCCCGTTGGCGCAGTGGGCAGTGACCCTGCCTTCTGCTCCGGGGATCGTGGGTTCGATTCCCACGTCGAGTCTGGGTGTATTATCCATATGTATGTAATTATATATTTCTAAAAAAAAAAAAATTGTGTATAACAGGCGGCTGTTACCTATAACAACAGTGATTTGACACTGAGTTTCCATAATCTAATAAAGCGAGGTGTGTAGTGTAGTGTTTTTGTGTTGTGTTAATATATTTGTTATTGTAAACATATGGAATGACATCATAGAGTGTAAAAAGCAGTAATTAAATTTAAGGTTTTAATTCACAATTATGCTTAAGATGCCAAAGTTTTAATAGAACAATCTATATTGTTCATATTAAAAAAAAACTAAGAATCATTTATTTTGCTAATCATATTGCACTATTTATTATATAATTTCTGATTAATGTACTAAAAATAGTATATTTTAAATCAATTTAATAATGAAGAATTTGTGAATATTATATTGGTAAAAGATTTAAAGAAAACTTTTGCTAAAAAATATTATAATAGTAGTAATACTGTACTGCTAAGGCGTCTAGTTTTAACTGTCTCGTTTCCTAAAATTCTGATTATGATAGTTATTGGTAGTTTTTTTTATAATTTTAAAAATAATTTATGTAATTTTTTAGATGAAGAACTTTATTGTTACACCAATCACGGCATGGAGACTCCAACGCCCACAACCACTCCAGTGGATTGTTTTCAAGGAGTGTTACAAAATCTAGACTCTCTATCTTCTCCGTGTGTTGACTCAGACTTTGATGAAAGTCTAGCCGTTCCAGAATCATTGTCTGTGATTGAAGTTGATAAACTTAACAATAAAGAAGAAGCAGATTCTTTCAGTAAGTAGTGTTTCTTCTATGCATATAAATAATTGAAGTGTCTGTTTGTAATCGGAAATTATTATTCTTGTACTAATTACCTACAAATATATATAATTATATATATAATAAATATATAATTATATTATTGATACCTAAAATAACAAAGCTTGGTAAAAAAATGTCTGTTTGATCCGGATAATCTATGAAACCATGCCACCAATTTTGACAGGACTTTCACTGGCTGATATCTGATGTTGCAAAGTGCAACATAGGCCACTTCAGTTTTCTAAAGGGTTTTAATTAGGGTTCTGCACAAAAAAATAAAAACTTAAAATTTTACAAAATTACTATGTTCACACAAGCAAAGTCACAAATTTCAGCTTGTTTTGAATAAGAAGTAATGTTTTATATTTTTAATGTCTTTCTCCCTCTCTCTCTTGCTGTTTTTTTTAAATATCTTATTTCAATAGTGGTAATGTCCAATTGATTTAAGTAAAATTGATAGAATCAGGCGTTACTTTGCGGAAATCCATGACATGCATGAGAAACTAAACTACTTTGCTTTAATCCGCTAAGGCGTGGAATGCTCTCCCGGCGTCTGTGTTCTCAGACCACTACAACATGGGTATCTTTAAGGCAAGAGTGAATGGGTTCCTTCTAGGCAAGCGCGTTCCCCCGTAGACCGCATCTACACTTTATCAAGTGTGATTGCGGTCAAGCGCATGCCTATCTCAAATAAATAAAAATGCAATTGTTATAATTAATAAAGATAGTTCTAATCATATAATAAGGCAATTCAAAAGTTCAGCAAACGGCATCATCCACGTCCATTTCGTGGCGAGGTCCACCAACGACTGTCACTATACCGTGAATGTGGAGGGCATGCCTGTGACGTGAATTCGTGCCGTGAATTCACGGCAATGTGAAACTGCCATGAGAAACAGCAATTCCTTTTCATAATCGCACCACACGTCGACATGTGATGACATTCTATTGATGAAGATGTAAACTGTAGCCGTGCGGTTCGCTTCCGAAGGCGAATACGTCGGTATAATAAAGGCTACCACGATTTGTCAGTTATTTTGTGTACCGAATTGATTCTGTCAGTTTCGACACAACCTGTCGGTTTGACGAAATACATTTATAGCTTGCTGTTTTTTTCCAATAAATTCGAAAGGTCATTTCAGTCTACAAGTATAAAATTTTTATAACATAGATAAAAATTTATATAGATGTTGAGAAATCTTGTTCGTTTGAACGTTATATATGTGATTGATTTGGATTGGATTGGTCTTAAATAATTTCTAACCCCTCACTTCTTGGCACACTAGATTTATTATTCTCACTAAATATAATAGTTAATGTATTAAATACGCCTTGACATGTATGCTAACTCACACTATGAAATAGGATAACGTTGAATACTTCGTTTTTCCTTTCCATGAACTTAGCGTAAAACCTGTGATAACAGTCAAATTAAAGCCTCGTCGGGATTGAATAGACCTTAATAATTTCATTCGGGTTTTATACGTATAAGCTGTTAATAAGTTTTAAATTGATTTTAGCTCAAAAGCCCGATTTCTCTTACGAACCGATCAAAAGTAATCAAGTTTTTTAAAACAAAAGAGAATTTAAAAGACTTGGTCGTTTTGGCGTCAGGTAAGTTAATTTTAGCGCGTTCGTTAGATTATTTAAACAGTGAACACGGTAACAAGTCGGAAAATTAAAACGTAGCAGAACTTTGAACTTTGTATTGCACAATTAATTGAGCTTTGTTTAATTTTGTGATAAACTGCAACAGTTATATATATTTTTCGCTTAGTTTTCGTAATATATTAAATTAAAAGCTTGTATTAGGAGTGGGTGCGACAATACCCCAACGGAGGTGGGGTTTGAACCTGGTACCTTGCGGTTTGAATTCCATACCTTATACCGTTGAGCTATTGAGGCTCTATAAAATTGAATGTCAACGAAACATATCTTCCTTCGATTAATTTTAAAAGCCAAAAATGACATCTAAGAGAAGAGTAGAAAAATTATAACACACATAAAATATAGTATAAATAAATAAATTGAGCCTCAATAGCTCAACGGTATAAGGTATGGACTGAAATCCGCAATATATATAACAGAGACCCAAAATTTCACTCCCTTTCCCTCAGAATCCTCCCAAAATCGCTATATTGCGCGTGGCGACATTGTCACGTGGTCCATATTGGCTCCATAATATCTCATAGCCGTGACTCTGTAGTGTCCATTAGCAAATGGGTAGTTAAATTTTAATTCCCGCTCACTGAATCAAACCACATTGTATTTTACGGCACGAAAGAATCTGTTATTGGCATTGTTTACAGAATCCGTGCCAATATTTCGATCACATTGTTACATTAATACTTGGTAAAAACAACTTTATATCTTCAACTGTAAGTAATTGGTTAAATGAAAACACTCGTTAATAAAGATATTTGAAGATACAACAAAATAAATAAAGACGGATTGAAGATGAAGAAGGGGAATGATAAAAATAGAGATTCACATAAAACACCGTTAAAACTACATCATTCTCCGATTCAGAATTAAGTAAAATCGGAGATGACGGTAAATCAAAAAAAGAAGAACACGATGATAATAATAGAACGGGCCTTTATCCTGTGGAAGATAGAAAAAAGGGAATGTTAGACGATAAAAAGCTTTACGTATTTGATGAATTGTCATTTCAACTAATCCGTCACAGCTACATAAAAAGTGCTACATCTTATTCCTATTACAGACAGTACTAACTGATAACCATCTTGTATTAATGAACTTTTGTTCGTGCAATAATGAACTTTCTTGGTAATATGAAATTGTGCAACAAGAGGACATCAACTACTAGACTTATTCTTCTTTCTAGCGTTATCCCGGTCTAGAAGTACCAGGGTCTGCTTAGATTACAGATGATTTGGCTGCGGGGCGAGTTAAGATGGCCCGTTGCCAACTGACGTCATCCTCGGAACCCCCACGATCTCTACAACCTTACGATTAATATCACTCAGTGACATTAATCGGGTCCCACTGTTTTACGTGCCTTCCGAAACACGGAGGAGGTCGGATATCAAAAAACCGAACGAAACGCAACAACAACACCATCACTAGACGTGACAGCATTGCCGTCACTTCACGCCGATCTCATGTGAGAAACAGGTACAACTCAGCCCACAGCCGCATTTTCTTCAATTTAAGCGGACTCTTGGACTATTTAAGCGGACCCTTGGACTAGACCGTGATAACGCAAGAAGAAATGCGATAAACCAAAGATAATGTTACAACAAGGACAATTTAACACATCATAACTCTCCTTTTGTTACCATCGTTGTCGGTTAAAAAGAAAACATGGCTCCATTTAAAACCCCTTCATAATGTGTTCTAAATTAATTTACTAATCGAACCAGCAAACGCGTAATGGAGTCCAAAGCATAAATTAAAGTAGGAGTGCAAGCGATTAATGGGTCGTGGCAAGGGCTCGAAACGGACCAACATAACTAGTGATGGGACGCTTGTCGATATACAGTAAGATAATGTAACGATAAAAAAACTGTTATATAAATTCTTTACATAGTATAAAAGAAAGTTTAAATCCTTTTGTGTAGGCGTGAAACTTTTAAAATACGCAATGGATTTGTATAAAGAGATGGCAATGATGTCTAATGGAAAGATACACCAAAGTAAACTAGATGGCGCTGACTGCTAGTGCGTTATGTAATTCAACCTTATGTCAATGTTTTAATCAATTAGTTATATAGTTTTATATATTTTTGATTTAGATCAAATGTACATACATTTTTCTATAAAATTATGTAACTGAAAAAAAGAAAGGGGCTCAAGGTTATTTTTGTTATTATAACGGTATTCACACTAGGTATTCCTAAATCGCGGGTATCAATTTAAA
The DNA here is from genome assembly GCA_024363005.1 of Charaxes varanes. Taxonomy (NCBI): domain Eukaryota; kingdom Metazoa; phylum Arthropoda; class Insecta; order Lepidoptera; family Nymphalidae; genus Charaxes; species Charaxes varanes. Next base: position 17,543 of record JANCMC010001175.1, read on the forward strand.
GATTTGTTAAGTTAATTTATTTATACTTTGCAACGCCTTTTAAATTTTCATCGTTATTTCAGTAGGTATAATGGTCGGGGATAATTGTCATCTTTATCCTTTATCGATATCGTCAATGTCCCACCTCTATGGAAATCAATCATAAAAGTGTCGCGGAACAATAACCGCGCGGTGTGTGGCCGATGCGGGCGGTCGAAGTGCTTTCACACTGCACTGATTACGAATATTAGCCCAAGCAAGATGGGCTATCTGCTCTTAGAAGATTTCTCTTGCTCTTCTACATAGCGTTATCCCGGTCTAGTACTACGGTCCGCTTAAATTGCAGAGGATGTGGCTGTGGGCTGAGTCAACATGACCGGTTACCGTCTGACGTCATCCTCGGAACCCCCACAATCTATACAATCTCACGAGTAATATCACTCAGTAACATTAACCACTTTGTGAAATAACACAAACGGCCACACTACATGATCATTCAATTGAAGTTATGTCTAGCTCCGGCATGATGAGTGCCTCTATGCCTGTTTTCATTTTTGTTATAATTTGTTATGTTTATTTGTATACACTGACGACATCCCGATGAATTATTGTATAGTATTTAATATTTTTTGAATCATATCATTCCGCGCCGCTCAGGAAAGTTATTACTCAATTCAACTAGTGCTATATTTAAAACATTTGCACCAGCGCTATTCTAGACGATTTTTGAACTACTATCTGAGCTATAATGTTAGACACTTTTTCAACTTTTCTCCCATAAGAAATGATACAACTTATTGTATTCTCCATAACCTGGTATTCAAACCAGGTTGCGTAAACACGTCTACGGCCCATCACTATTACATTATCTTTGTATCAAAATAAGTGAGATGCCTAATCGATTATTATAATAATCGATAAATCAATTATTCCAATAATTGTAATGGATTATGAACGATTACTATTTATTATACCTTTACAAAAATGCTTTTTATAGGTGTTTATTGGTGTTATTTATGAAGGATATTAAAGAAAGACTTTCATTAAGGTTTGATTTCTCCAAAGTTTTAAAACAATTATTTATAATTACTTTATATATAACACAAATATTCAAAAATAAATTCTAATCAAATGAATATACAAAAGCATTTGAGAAATGTTATCCCTATATGTATATATTTTCAAGTATACCTCGGTACCTTCTCTCTATCTATCTATAAGATTTTAAATTTGATTATTTTACATACCCAGATAAAAACCTATCGTTTTACTGATAATAATAATGCGTATGACGTTATATTTCAGTTAAAATTCTGGTTCCCATATACCGCTTTTGTGACATCCCTAGTACGTAGTACCGTTTTGTTCATTTATCCATTATGTTAGTTATAATCGATTGCAGCCGATTATTCCGAAATCGATCCCGCACATCACTATTCAAAACAAACATTTCTTGCCGCGCACGTCACACGTGTATGTTCTATTTCTTATTATACTACGATTTATGAAAAAAAGTAAATAAATAAACCTTCAACGTATACAAAGACACTATAAAATGTCAAAAAATAATGAAGTACTTGATGTCACTAAATCAGAGAATCAAGAAAATGCCATTGATGGAGAAGAATATGCCTACCTAGATCGCGGTGGATTTTCATCAGAAAAATTTAAAATTGAGATTCGAGGGCTTCCAAAATTCTATGGAATAGCTGTAAGAAATCACGCACGCACGCACGCACGCACGCACGCACGCACGCACGCACGCACGCACGCACGCACGCACACACACACGCACGCACGCACACACACACACACACACACACACACACATACATACACACATACATATAGGTTTGGCCTACATAGGGGAGGGAACACTGTCAGTGAAGGTGATTGTTAGCGCCCACTATAAAAAGTATTCTTAAACTTTCATCTGGTTCATAAGTCTCTGCTTTGGTCCCTTCCTCAACAAGGCATGAATCCGTGGAATGCTAACAAATTGGTCACTCTCAATATGAAAAATGAGGACATAGAATAACTATTTTTATCTTACTAACTGTTAGCTACCAAAATCTGATACAGCTTTACTAATATACACTATATATATCTGTACTAATATATATGTAAAGCTGAAGAGTTTGTTTGTTTGCTTGAACGCGCTAATCTCAGAAAGTACTGATCCGATTTGAAAAATTCTTTTAGTATTAGATAGCCCATTTATCGAGGAAGGTTATAGGCTGTATATCGTCACTTTTACGCGGAAGAAGTCGCGGGTAACAGCTAATTTATAATATTTTTAGTGGTAAAGCACGAAAAGGCGATGGCAATGATTTGACACCAAACCCAAGGAAATTATACTTAATCGGCTTAGAACTGGACAAATTGGGAAAAATAATAAACGACATGACGCCTGTGAGTGAATTGCCATTCAACGTTAGGCCGAAGACTCGTAAAGAGAAGAATAAGCTGGCTTCTAGAGCTTGCAGATTAAAGAAAAAAGCACAGCATGAAGCCAATAAATTAAAACTCTACGGTTTACAACAGGAACATAGTGAGTTAAAATTTCGAATTCAATTAATTTACAAACAAAAATATGATGTGACTTTTTGATCATTATATAAAAAAAAATAATTGTAACTTAAAATACAAATAAAGGTGTTTAAAAATAGGGTTCATCCACCAAAAAAAAAAGCTGAATTTGCAAAATTTTATTGCTAGTTGTTTTTGTTTACTTGAAATCTAAAAACTCACCAGTACATGACTTTGCGCTGTATTAAGATATTTTTCTTTTAAACAAATTCTTTTTCCTGCAACCTAAACTCAAGACTAATATCACCCAGTGATTTTAATCGGGTTTCACTGTTTTACATGCCTTCCGAAACACAAAGGTGGTTGGATATCAAATATAAACCAGTGTTTAGAATGGGTCACCCACCTATCACCCGGTCGCAGCAAGAGCTACATAACCTAGTGATGAACTCAAATATTATCAAACTGCTTCTGTATTAATAATTTATAAATATATATTTTTTTCTAGCAGCTTGTTGGCTCCAAGGATAGGGAAAGTTGTTGTCCGATGTCGTTCAAAATAATTTCCTAATGAGTTTTTAGCATGTTCTATCAACATAGAAAATGTCATGTCTCTATGTCTAATAGTTTGGAAATGCAGGGGAGGGGGGCACCTAACGGACTGGCGGACGTACGGACGGACGGAGTGAAATTATAAGGTTTCTTTGTAGTACTACGGAACCCAAAAAAGTTCTCGTGTGAATGAGTATTAAGCGGTACTCAGTCCATAAGTCTCAAGTTATAAAATGTATAAATGACGAATATTGTTTTCCACTTGTACTTTGGAAAATAACAAAAAGAAGTAAGTGTTCAAACTGAGATAATATCGTGAGCCATAAATATACATGTTTTTGTATAAGAAAACTATCGAACTTTTTATCGTGACAACACAAATATGTTCAACCGAAAATAGGGCCTTAGATTATTTGTGAAAATAAATTACGTAAGTCTCTGGCGCATTATGCGAAAGTTAGCAAACATCCAAATATCAAGGCGCAGTTCACCTTGATAATAAACAGGAATAGTTCGGGAACTACCTAAAGTACCGATTCGTCTGAACCACAACCCTTTGTCTAACTTTCGCTCGCAACGATCAACGTAACGATCCCCTTGTGCCAGAAACTTGTTAACTATTCGAAGCAAGCAGACTATTTGTGTTTATATAAAATAAATAATACCGTAACGGCGATACGTGATTTTTAAAATGCTTCTTTGATAAGTAGATTATGATCATTTATTTGTTATCGGGCTCGAAGGACCAAAAAAAGATAAACGTATTACATTTTTAATTTGATAAGAACTCGATAGGAATTGAGCAGAAAGTCTATGGACAACTTTTTTGTGTACCATAAATTACACGTAGAAAAATACATTGCATAGAGAGGAAGAAAGCAATGGATAATTTATTACTACACATATTTAATACACTTGGTGATGGTGATAATGATGATGAATGATGATTGTGGTGGTGGCGGTGGTGATGGTGGTGGTGATTATGATGATGATGATAATGGTGAGGAAGTTGATGGTGATGATGATGAAAAGAGATCTCTTCCAGTGGTCCTGGAATGCAGGATATAGTGTTAAATGCTTGGCTGGCCCGTCGGCGCAGTGGACAGTGACCCTGCCTTCTGCTCCGGGGGTCGTGGGTTCGATTCCCACCTCGAGTCTGGGTGTATTCTATAACACAGGCATTAAGTTGCCTACCTTAGGAACAGACGTCCGTGTGTCATATAGTCCTGTATATATTTATTATTATTATTATTCCTTAAATTCCTAAAAAACGATATCAAATTAAAATTCCAATATATAAATAAAATTGAAGTATCCATTTGTAAGGTCGATTTTTTTGTATGTCTGTCTGTTAGTTCCGCATAATGTCTGAAACGACTGGACTGTTTTAGATGGGACTTGCACTGGCAGAAAGCTGATGTTGCAAGGAGTAACTAAGCTACATCAGTTTTAGACAATAATTAAGGTTCCGAATTAAAAAACAATAATTTTCTGTCTAAGCGCATCAGTTGCCATTAACGGCAATACTAAATAGATCATTTATCTTTCAATTCTTCTAAAGCGTTCATTGCGACACATCTTCATCATAACGGGCTTAGCCTAGAAACGTTATAGAGAAGTATTCAATGAAATACGGTTAGACAGTCGTTAGCTTTAAGTGAAGCGAAAAATCATGACCGTTCAAGTTACACATACATTCACTTAAACGCAACTTACACACCTCCATACAGTTGATAGAATCAGACGTTACTTTGTTGAAGTAAGTGGCAAGTAATAAATTAAAATATGAGAACCAATTCTTAATAGTAGGAGAGGCCGTGACGGTAAATTTGTAGTTACTAATGCGTCATGGGGACCAATTGGAACAATCTACACAGATTAGATGCGAAAACCAAAATATGGTTAAGTTATGTATGAACTATTTGTGCGAGTTGGAAATTAGAATTTTACAATATTTTTTAATATGATCGGACTCAACGAACGCCCCAATATTAAGAGAACATTCATTCGTTCATTTATTCAATCAATGATTCATTCATTTATTCAAGTGAACATATTTTTTGCGGGTACATTACAAGATGCAAGGATTCTCCCTGTATAGTTTTCTGTCATGCTTGAGTAAAACGCAAAACTCCCTTTTGGCTCCCCTATATTATAAGGAATAAATTTAAAAAAAAAATGTGTAATGTGTTTGCCAACTGATACACAACGCTTTGACACAATCTTATTGTAAAATATATACACGTGTGTGTAAATCGTTTAGAGCCTCAATAGCTCAACGGTATAAGATATGGATTGAATCCGCAAGGTACCCGGTTCAAACCCCACCGCCGTTGCGGTATTGTCGCACCCATTCCTAATACAAGCTTTTAATTTAAGCTTAGTAGGAGGGGGAAAAGGGAATATTAAACATACCTAAAAAGTATTTCTAGATTATTGTACCGGATAAGCAATGAAAAGACTCAAGATTTAACAGGTTAGATAGAGCTAGTTCGAGTGCGTACAGTCTAAAAATGCACTTCCAAAGTATTGACCTCTACATGCAAAATAGCGTGTAGACGCAAACACGCAAGCTCGTCAATATTGTTCGTTTTTTAGTCGTCGTTTTCAAATCACTGAACAAGGCAAGTGTTGCAAATAATATTTACTTTCACGCTTTAAAATGAAATATAAAATTAATTTAGTATTAAATAAAATTTGTATTAGTAGATTAATTTCTTACGTATAATCTTTGGAAACATAGGTAAATATTTTAACAGACGCAACAACTTGGTAAAGGTTTCATCATACTGGCTTACAGTGAGTGGTAGAGTTTAAGTTAACAATAAAAACGTTGCACGCACAAGCTAGCGTTGCAATTAATTAGTGGAGAGGCGTGCATTTTTAGACTGCACAGGCTATACTAATATTTTCATTAATTTGTGATAGTCTCTAAATAGCTATTTTCCAGATAGAGAAAGGACTTACATACTATCAGGTTTTAACTCATTTTCAAACCAGGACGTAGTGTGCAGAAGCGTTGAAAGATATCTCCTATACGCTGTGTATGGAGAGTTGGATCTACGGGAGCTGATGAGGACCCGCAGTATAGAGGGGATCGCGAACACCGCCACAAGACCCAGGAGCATAGACGTCATTAACTGGTAGCAATTGTGCCAGAAGAAGCGCCTTGCTCTGAAAAAGAAAACTTTAGCTAAATATTGTATTGTATTACATTTACATTGTAATGTATTGGGTTACATTCCGTTATAGAAGTCGGAAACGTTTTGGCTGGCAAGGGCCACATCTTTAGGAAATGAATGCAGGCGGATCGCATTGTTAGGAAATCGGATGGTGGCGGGCCACACTTGTAAAATAAGTATTTGGAAGTAGGTGACTAGTAATTTATTTATGTAGGTAGACATTAAAAGCGATATTGAAAATGCCAAGTTTTAGTACATTTTTTTATTTATTTAAATTGTAGTACATCACCACAAAACTTTGCGTTCCTGTTATGCAATGAAAATTATTATTTATTTATAAGAATTTGAGTTTCATTTAAAAAAACTGTCATGAGCCACAAAGATAGTGTTCGCGGGCCACAAAGAAGGTGGTCGCGGGCTACAAAGAGAGGGGCTAGCCTGTTGGCGCAGTGAGCAATGACCCTGCCTTCCACTCCGCGGGTCTTGGGTTCGATTCGGGCCACGAGTCTAGGTGAATTATCTATATGTATGTATGTATTTATATGTTTCTAAAAAATACTTGTGTATAACAGGCGTTTGTTACCTATTACACAGGCATTAAGTTGTCTACATTAGGAACAGACGTCCGTGTGTCCTGTATATATTTATTTATGTATTATTAGGAGTTTCTGTGGAGTGAAGTATTTCCCCAGTTGGGCAGCTCCACATTGACATGTCAACAAGTAAATATTAGTCGAAACGTTTCCGCCGGGTCCCAGTAAAGATATAAAATTTACATACAAGTTCTAATTTGGACAACATTAAATAAAGTCAAACAGTACAACAAAACTCACACATTACCTGCTGGCTTACTCGAACTTTCGTACGGCTTAAATACTGGCAATTTCACGACATAAATCTCTTAGTTTCCAGAGCCGGTGGCATTTACGCGGTCTAACTACTGTTAAATACTCCCACGAAATGTCGACTGTGTAAACATTCATTTTAAGGCAATTGTTTATATTATTCGAGGAATATTTTAACAACTATTTCGTTTTCTCTCTAACTAATGATAAACTTTGAGTGGATAGCTCGAGCTGGGAGCGGGTAGCTCAAGCTGGAAGTGGGTAGCTCGAGCTAGGAGTGTGTAACTCGAGCGAGGCGTGGGTAGCTCGAGCTAAAAGTGGGTAATTAGTGCTAGGAGAGGGTAGCTCGAGCTAGGAGTGGGTAACTTGATCTAGGAGAGGGTAAACTGAGCTGCTAGAAGTGGGTAGCTCAGCTAGGAGTAGGTAGCTCGAGCTAGAAGTGGGTAGCTTGATCTAGGAGCGGGTAAACCGAGCTGCTAGGAGTGGGTAGCTCAGCTAGGAGTGGGTAGCTGGAGCTAGGAGTGGGTAGCTCGAGCTAAGATTGGATAGTTTGAGCTAGGATTGAGTAGCTCGAGCTAGCAGTAAAGCGAGCGCTAATGCGTATAGTAAAGGCAACCGTAGAGGCCTACACTTAGGTCGTAAGCCTCAACTGATTAGGTATCCTTCTCTGCAAAGAGATGAACCCGGTATCTACTACTACTAACTTGTATCCCGGTATCATAAAATGCTAAGGAAAATAAGCTAGTAGCAATAAAATAAATCAGAATAGCATATTTAATTTTTCTAAACAGTTTCTTTAGCTATAAGAAAACATGCACACCAAATTTAACTCCATCGATAACGAGTTTTTTTAATGAGGCCGTTCATAAAATTGACGTTAGTTTGACATTTAAAATTCAGATCACGAAAAAGCTACTCCTATTATATGGAAATATTTAAAAGTAACAGAACTTACCGCTAGTTTTCCTATGTGGTAGAGTGTTAGTGCCGCGTTCCAGCGAGCTCTTGTTGAAGTAGACACTATTGTTTTCGGCACTCACTCTGACGGGTGGTGTGTTGGTGCGGTACTCTTGCATCAGGCTCGGCTCTAAGTGGTACGGATCTATCTCCGGCATCTGGGCCAAGTGTAGTGGATTTCTCGCGCCGCTGTATATCGCTGGCGGGTATAATTCCGGTGGCATACACTGCTCTACAGGTAACTGTAAGGTAAAATATCTTTATAGCCATAAATGCACAGATAAATGGTTTGGTGTATTTTGTCTACAAACGGTCAATATTCTCCGCCTCTTTGCCAAATACCGTGGAGTATCGCCTTTTTTGGCAAATATCATTCAGTCATCAGTGGCATGCACTGTTCTACAACTAAATTTAAGGTAAGTTATGTTTAATATTTAATATAAGGTAAGTTATGTTTAGTATAGTTTGTGATATTAATGGATCAAAAGACTTCAGAGACCTAAGTTAACATTCGGTTGCTAGAATTTCGACCAAATGCAGTGGATTCCTTGCATCACTATTTATAAAGTTAGTATATATATTTTCAGTGGCATGCTTTGCTCTACAATTAAATGTAAGGTAAGTAAAGTTTAAAGTTTCTGATATTAATGGTTCAAAAGACTTGAGAGACATAAATGAACTAGTTAACACTTAGTTGCTAGAATTTCGGCCAAATGCAGTGGAGTCCTTGCTTATTTATAAAGTTAGTATATACAATTTACTTGGCATACACTGCTCTACGAGTAAATGCAAGGTAAGCTAAGTTTATAGTCTCGGTCGCTGAGATAAATGGTACAAAGATGTTTGCTTTTAAGTTACCTAATCTATTCTGAAGTTAAAGTAGTTAATGATTTAAGTCGCCCTAACAAATTAAATGTACACAGTAGAAGCAATTTACTAATTAAAATTATAAAAAAGTTATAAAAAGGACAATTATTTTAATAAACAAATTCTTTCATAACTAGGTCTTTTCTAATATCTCATGACTATTATTTCGCCCTTTTATTTCGCCCGACAAAAATAGTAAACAATATACTCCTACTAACGTTATGAACGCGAAAGTTTGTAGACATGGATGTATGGATGTATGTTTGACCCTCTCACACGAAAAACTACTGAATGGATTTTAATAAAACTTTACAATAATATAGTTTATACATCAGAATAACATATGGGCCATAAATTATAAAGATGTCAGGTAAGTAGGAGAAAATTACGCCATCTGCAAGCTATTCTGATGCGCGCTGCAAAAGCCGTTAGAGTTACTCGTACATATAGTATGAAGAAAATGTTTATGCTAAATAGTTCTTCAAAAAAGTCCGTTAGTACTAGATAAAACTATTAAAAGACTATTCTCGAATTCACACACACACATTTAAAATATACACAAATGTATAGCTATAATGTAAGTTTAACTTACCAAACCGCTCGTGTTCAACGGTAGCGAATTTTTATACTTCAGCCAGTTTTCGTAAACCTTGTCGTAGGGGGCTCTGCATTCGTTGGGGCCAACGTTCGGCATGTGGCCCATGTTTGGTCCATAACCCTGTATGCTGGGTCCAATGTTGGGCATTGGTAGGCCATGCTGGTACTGGTGTACTCGGAAGTCCAGCGGGCGTACTTGCACGTACTGGTTGCAGGATTCGTTGTAGTCGTGATGTCGATCGCAGTTTGTGTCGTATTTATCTGGGTCGGACTTAGAGAGCAGCGGCCTTATAGAACTGTAGTCTGTCGCCGATGATTTGTTCGAGCAATTGTCGCTGATCTTACCCTCTATTGGTATTATGTCTGGATTCTTGTCTAAAGAGAAATATAATAAAACAATTCCATAAAAAGTACCAAAAATTAAAATGAGTTAATGGTAATTAATTAAAATTGACGACTTTTTGATAGGAAATTTCATAAAGTATTACACCGCAGTTTTGTGATACGTACATATGGCCAAAAATATAGCATATTTTTGAGATATGTTATATATTCTTGATCATATTATGTATAATTGTAAACGGAGGGGAAAACTGGCTAACGCAACATAGCTTCCCTAGTGTGGAGGCCAGTATGTATTTTGTCCACGAAAGAATTGAATTCAACACTAAGTAATGACGTTCACAAGTCCTCATAAAACAGATAAATTGAAAAAAGAAAATTTACTTTCGGTCGATTAATAAAACGTAACAACGTCAACGCCTGCCGAGTCAAGTGTTCATTTCAGTTCCCCAATATGTCTACCTGGGACAGACAATAACTCTTAACAAAGATGGTCAGGAGAAAGATGTAAATAGCTGCATCCAGTTAGGTTGGGCTGCGTTTAGAAAACTATCCCATACACTCAAGGATGACATTCCAGTGTGCCTAAAACGGAAATTATTCGATCAATGTGTGCTGCCCACGATGACGAATGTGGCAGAAACTTGGACAAATACAGAGAAAGCCATCCATCAACTCCAAGGAGCTAAACCTGCCATGGAAAGAGGTATATCCCTACTAGATAGGGTTCCTCATGCTGAGATCCGCAGACGAACTGGCGTTACCGACATCGCTCGAAGAGCAGCTATCCTTAAGTAGCGCTGCTTAGGACACAAATATCGAAGGCATGACGGAATTTAGCGGCGAGCAATACTGGAGTGGTAACCATGCACAGGACAGAGAAACATGGCCAGACCACCAGCTTTATTTATACACATATATAAATATTATACTAATTTTATTTTATAATTTAAAAATATTTTTAAACCAATAAAAAATGCAAGAATTTTTGAAGCAGCCCCAGAGGATTCTTAACTTCTGGCAGGAGTTGGGCTGGATGGACTAAACATCCACCAGCCCCCCTTACGCACAATGGTCACCATACAGTCACTAAGTGCGGAAAACGCAGCCCGCGAAGAAGAAGAAGAAAGAAGTTCCTTCAAAAGTCCTTTTGTAATGTAAAGGATTATTTGAATGTTGATAATGCTTGGGAATAAATTGTTCTAACCGAATATTAATTATTGTGAAAATGGTGATAACAAAAAAAAATACCCGACTGAGTTTGTTGCGAGCTCTTCACAGTGCAGGGCGTGAGGAACCCTTGTAAACTTAGCATTTAATAACTTAAATTTTATTACCAAATTATTATAATGACTAAAAATAATAGTTGTATACATATGACGTTCATAAGTGCTTAAAAAGTCTATATGAATAAACGATTTTGACTTTGACTTTGATTTTACGAGTGTATGTTATACAAATATATAAAGAAAGCAGTAAGAAATGAATCAATTTATGGCTATATATCAAGACATTTGTAGCTGTTTCGTTTGGTTGAAGACGTTTTTTTATATGATTAGCCTATAATTTCCCGCTACTGGGCAAAGGCCTTCCCTCTTCAACGAACCCCCCTCTCCAACCTTCGTATCCTGGTCTACTTGCATCCATTTCTTTCCCGCAAAGGCGTTCAAGTCGTCTCTCTACCTCTTTCTCTGAAGACCCTTAATAAATTAAAAGAAAAACATGGGATTAGTTTTCCTTTTTGTCATAACGGAACCCTACCTTGTGTCTTCTTCAGATGAACTATATTTTGAGATTCAAAAAGATATAAGCACAAAAAGCAAACGCTATCTTTTTTGACTTGGTGATAGCAGGATCCTAAATGGTGACCTTTTTCACTCAAGCTATATTTGGAGATTCCAGAAATAGCTGGACGGGAAGTGTGCTAAAATTATACCATATCCGTTTTTCGCATTCTTATAGAATTGCTTTAATTGATAGTGACCTTTTCCCGCTGCACTATATTTGGAAATTCGATGAAATACAGGCAAAAATTAAATCCAATCTATTTTTGACTACATTTACAGATTGTAAAAATAGTTTCACGAGATATATAACAAAGGGCAAAAGGGCAGGCGGTTCACCTAAGTGACTACCAACGCCCATTGACAACTGCAACACCAGGATCGCAGATGCGTTGCTGGCATTTGAGAAATGAGTATGCTCTTTTTTTGAAGGTCCCTAAGTCTTATCCCTAAGTTTCCAGTGTTGAAATACGTACTGAGATATGGCCCCTAACTCTTGGCCTTTTACACAGGCTTAAAGTCACTCATCAGGCAATGGAGAGAGCAATGTTGGGCGTTTCGCTGCATGACAAAATCCGAAATGAGGAGTTCTGCAGATGAATGAAAATTGCCGACATTGTTCTTAAAATTCTCAAGTTGAAGTGGCAATGGGCAGGTCACATAGCCCGAAGGATGGATAACCGGTAGGGTGCAAAGATTCTGGGATAGCGTCCTCGTACTGATGGATGACGACCTGGAAGGCCTCCTACACGGTGGACCGACGATATAGTTAAGGTCGCAGAAAGCCGTTAGATATCCTTATCACAAAATAGATCTCTGTGGAAGTCAATGGAGGAGGTCTATGTCCAGCTGTGGACGCCATCGGGCTGAAAGAAGAAAGGAACGAAGATATTTTTTGGAAAATCTATCGATTACCTACACGTAACGGAACTCAATATAGTAATGATAAAATAGGAACATGTCAAGACACGCTTATATAAAAGGCTTCCGTATCTGATACGCTGAAAAGGCTAATAAATGTCTTCAAAAGTTGTTGTCCGACTTCGCTCAAAATTTTCCAGTGAGTTTTTAGCAAGCTCTATCAACATGGTGCATGTCAAGTCGAACGGACGGAATGTTTAAGGGTACCTTGTTGGAAACAAGGAACCCTAAAATAAGTATAGTTTCTGTGCTTTTCTAAACGTCTTATATAAATCTCTAAAACTGTGCCGAAAATTTCGTATAATCTGTTAATTAACTATACATCTATGGATTTAAGACATATAACGTTATTAAGAAATATATGGAGCAACAATAAGGAGCCTTGGACTTTACTGAAGATTGCCAAATGTACTTAGAGTACGAGTTATATGTGGACGTAATGGTAAACGTTACTAAGTGTCGTTTCGAGGCCGGCTCTAGCCGCAAGGCGCAAAAGTAATTTGAGAGATTTAATCTGAACACTATGTAAACCTCGTATCATGTCATAAGATATTTTTAAGTGTTCCTTTTAGTCCGGTCGTATTTCTAAATTGAATTGTTTTTATGTGAGTGGCTTCTAGCTTTGTATAATTTGATGCTCTATTTGCATGTGAAGACCAAAATGATTGTGTTTTTTTTATACTTGAAGCTTAGAATAACACCACTCCCCGCTTCCTTTATAGACCTTAAGGAATTCTATTATATAATTAAATTTAATAAAATTAAAATACCTGGTAAATTCTAGCGTGTCTAAAATATATAGTATGCTCTTTTCTTGAAGGTCCCTAAGTCGTATCCGTTCGTAAATACCGAATCTGGGAGTTGATTCCACAGAGGTATTGGGTAATTGGGGAATAGGACATCGAGGTGATGAGGGTGGAATTTGGTTGTGTGTTTGTGGAATTTCTTTATAATTTGCAATATTAATACATTAAGTAAAAGCACATTAAAACCGATGCCAGACGATTTAAACACACGTGTTGGATGACGTCAAAGCGCAATCGTGACAACCGTAAGTTAGATTAATTGCGAAATCGCATTTTTCTTCGCATAGAACAATATATATGGCGTTGCACGCAAAAAGGTACGTCGGCGAATTTCCACCCTCCAGCGATCGCTAATTTGAATCTGATATAAAATTCTCGTGTCACGGGGTGCGTTGCCAAACTCCTCCAAAACGGCTAGACCGATTTTTATGAAGTATTGGGTGCATATTGGCTAGGGTTGAGAATCGAACAACATCTATTTTTCATCCCCCTAAGTGATAAGGCCCGTGCGGGCGGAGTCACGGGGCACAGCTAGTAAGTTCATAAAAACTCTGATAACCTCACCCTTCTGCTAAGATATGACAAATCATTTTGGTTCCGTTCGATTAATTACGTAAATAAAAATTAAATATTAAACTCACTTCTCGATAGCTGAAGCAAAAATTGGAATCCTGAGGAGTTGTATACCCATACCAGCCCATTGTGAGTTGATACCAGAATACACAAACCAGATTGGACGACGATGTCCGGAATAGTGTTGAATATTACGATCTATGGTTATGCTATTCGTTTGCGTTGAACCTGACATAACAGAAAATTGAATATTTATGGATGACTCGTCAACTAAAAGGCCTTGAGACGTTAAGGTCGTCTATATTTTTATTATACACACAGGAGCAAATGGTTGCTTTCCTGTTTATGAACGCCAACGGACTGTTTGGTATAAACAGAAAGCTCACAAATATTTGATAAAAACTCTTTTCTTACAGTCCACACTTTAAATTTCTTTAATTGTACTAAGTTGGCTAAAGATCAGATTGTGATCTTTTCGGGTACATCAAATTAAATTTTGCAAATAGGGTATAAAAATAATGTAACGGAACGAGCCGTGGCCAACTGTCAAATTAAAAAAAAGTTTTTCAGGCGGGAATAGTTTTGTGTAGTAAAACGTCAGACGAGTTTGAGCGGGATTAAATAAAGTATAAAACTGTATTAGATTTCTCGAATAATACTTGTTTTTGGATATTTTAAGTTTTATTCGAACAATTGTTTTTCTAACTGTATACATAATTATATATAATATTAAGACCGGTCGCCTATCTTTCTGTTTAATTAGGTGTGAGAAAGAGGTACTGGTACCTTCACCCTGGTGTCACGGACGGTATAGGGATAGTGACAATAGCAGCTAGGGTAGTCCAGGATCGCGTACCCGTAGTGGATCTAACCACTTATCGGAAAGACAAAAAAAGATCCGCACCCTAGAGTCATCTCCTCATTATTTCCTGATGACGTTCCGATTTCCGATCCGAGATTTATGCAAAGTAATTCCAATATGAATGTAAAAAATAAACCAAGCAAATGCGAATCAGACTCGCATAGTAAGGGTTCCATAGCATCACGTTATACCAGATTTATACTTTTCATAATTTTTTTAATTTGACACAGTCACAGAAATTTTTATTTCGTAAATTAACGGTTTTTCGAATTTTTCATATACTTCAAGATATAGTTTTTTTATCAAATTTCATGATTCTAGGTCAACAGTTTTGATTCCCTTTGCGAATGTACTAGTATGGGAAATAAGACATTAATGACCGTATCTATTGATTGCGTAGATTTCAAGGGTTGTTTTTTGACAGCTTCAACAGGACCGCAAACTTCAATATATGGTAGTGATTTCACTTTTATAGCTCTACACGTTCCTGAGAAAAAAAGGTTTTGATAGAGAGATAGACAAAGACGCGGAGGGACAACGAAGTGCCACATTTAATTGATATTTTGCCGTTGAGACTACTGTAATACTTTTAGTAATTATGCAGTTTGGTTACTTTTCCCAAAAATGCAATTTTTTTTCTGGAAGTTGTTGTTTGCACTCTAATGAGTGATATACTATCGGCGGAGGCTGTGATTATTTTTTGGAGATACGAATGCTAAAATGCATTCAGGCGTTCATAAATCGAAAATTTTACAAAAAATTTGTAATCAACCTACTTTCTAACCAATTCACAAGATAAGGAGATTCGCATTTTAACTTCCTCATTCCTTCTTTTGTTGAAAAAAAAACACATTTGATAATTGTGAAACAATATTAGCGCAATTAAAATGAAAAAAGCAGTCTACAGAAGTGTCAACTAAATTAATTTTATAATCTTCATTTATTAATACGACTAAAAGAAGAGGTCGTGCCTTATTTGTCGGCATTGGAGTCGATCGCTAGGTTAAGTAGCTCTTGCTGCAACCACGTTTTTTTTTTTATGTTTCAAGGGGGCAGACGAGCAGGCAGCAGGCACCGAAGTGCCTACCGGTTTGCTTTAATTTTTTTAGCTGAATATTCTAGAATTTTATTTATGAGTTTATTATTTGTAATTATTTATATGGGCCTTCACGTATCGGAAATGTATTGTGCGTTTTTCGGAATCTTTAGATATCGGCAAGTCCTTAAACTCTAAGAAAAGTCTACTTTGCATTTGTCCAATCTATTACTAGTTACTGCATAACTGCTTGGGGATGTGCAGGAAAAACTAATTGAAAGAGTACAAAGGTTAATATTAAAAGTCATGTTGTTAAAGCCAATGCATGTCCATACGCATGAGATATACCAATTGCCTAAAGTGCTCACAGTACGGCAGCTTCTCATCTTAAAAGGGACTCTTCGTAAACACGCGCATATCACTTACGATCCACAACAAACAACAACAACAACAAAGTTAAAAACAAGCGAAGATCAGACAAGGGGTGTCAAATTGAACCACACAGAACTGCTTTAGCTGGCCGTCACTCATTCTATTCATGTCCCTTGCTATACAATAAAATGAAAGCAATAACCATTTATCCATTAACATTGAGGAAATATAAAATAAAGATAACTACTCAGTTACCTTTATTTTACATTTCTCTTCGGCTCTTGAATTTATCCTACAATGAGACAGAAAAACTTGTAAGTTAATAGAATTATAATCATATACATACACACACTTACGTATACGTAATTATAGTAATGAAATAATGTAATGTTTAGTATCTCGTTAATATAACGTTTAATTGTCATTATATGGTTATAGAACTAAGGGTTAGAACTGTGGTATAGTTCTAAACTAATGCGTCTTATACTATCGAAAATTGTTAGTCTGTGTTATGTAATGCACCATTAAACTAATTTTTTTTTGTGTTATTTTTTATCAAGTAATAAAACCTAAAACTGAAGTGAGTTCAGAGTTGTCAATTTATCCAAAGGGGAAATTTTTATTACGATCGTTTTAACATCCAATATAGACTATTATCAGTTACTCTAATATAAGGCACTTGATTCCTTACTTTAAAATGTAAAAAATAATGCAAACGGTGTTCGATCTTTGCGCAGTGGAAGGTAGGTGACAGCTTTAAGATTGCACTAATTCTGTGTCTACCTTCGTTTTTGAATGACTGTCGCGCCCGCCGCGCTCCCATCACTTGAGTACCATCTATGGAGCTGACTTCGCGCGCTCGTATATGTGTGGATCGTATCCACCACCACATGGACAATCCTTCAAGGAAACGCTTTCATCCTGGTGTAAAGCATCCTATTGTCATTCAAAGCTGCTTAATTTTAAGCAACAAAGAAAATTCTAACTCTAACTTTTTTGGCGTATACAGACATTTCCGCGTTGTGAAAGTTTGTTTGTGGGGTTCTATTAGTGATATCTATTAGTAAACAAAATAATCAAGTCTCAAATTGACGTACAACTTTGTACAGTTCAGCGGAACTGTTAGACGTTAAGGAGTTTCATTGATAATCATATTCGACTACGACAGCTATTACTTGACCATAACGCCGTTACGGTAGGTGACTCAAATATCCGGAGAGCCTTTAAGAGATTCGGTCGAGTATCGTTAATTTACTCTTAAAAATTTAAGAGTTTCGTTACTTTACCATGGATCCTGAATTCAGAACGTAACCAAAATCTCGTCAAACTTCCCTTAAAGTACATCCTTTCTAATAAAAAATCATCGAAATCTGTTATCGTGATATTGAGTTAAACGACAATTTGTCATGCACATACTTAACGGAAATTTAGAAATTTATTGTTTTCTCATGGAAAGCTTTGTCAGACCTGGACTAAATTAATATAGGACCAATCGAGAAGCACCAGCTTTCAAATGAAACAAGAATCATCAAGATCAGTGCACTTAGTCGAAAGTTTTGCGGTAACAAACATTAAAAAAAACATACGGGTCTAATTGGTAACCTCGTTTTTTTGAAGTCGGTTAATAAAAATCTAAATGTCCTTTTCAGTGGGTATGGGGCATATAAATAAAACATTGAATAAATTAACATATTTATTATTCTAATATTTATAGTTAATCCTATTTTGTGCGAAACTTTTTACAAGAAGGTGTGACGGGTCGAAAAGATAAAATCTCACTGTCGACTTAAAAATCCAAATAGAAATCTTCATAGAGATAGTCCACACGATTATCTTTGACACGTTGTAAGTATACGAAGTGAGAAAATCTTTTGGTGACATTTTTTTTTATTAATAAATAACTTAAATAGAGTTAGCCAGTTTGATTTGTACAATGTCAACCATCTAGTGTTAGAAGGCGAAAGAGCGTCGCGTGCTGTACTCAGCCCTACAAGCGCAGGCCGGGGTTACGCGAGCGCACGAAGTTAAGCAGCTCATCGCTGTCTTCGCACACGAACGGCTTCACGTGGTGGCAGGCCACGTCGTGCCACTTGACGCCGTCGTTGTAGAAATTGTTCAGGATCGCTAAGCAGTTAAACCCAATATAAATCTTAACACCGGAGAAAAATAATAAAAAATATAATTAGAATAATTTAAATAAATTTGTTCTGTTCCAAATGCGAATGCTATATATTTTTATAAAATTTGCATTGTTAATAAATTAAATTATTAAAATAAAACCTCACCCTACCCATCAAAAGCACTTAAGAGTTTATAAAAAAAAACAAACATTTCAGTATAGAGTTGACATGGGTTAAATTTATTACGGACAATGTTTTATGAATACTTACTCATATGAGCTTATACCGTCAGCGACCCTGCTCTTTGCTATTGGCTAGACCTTTTGTCTTTGCAGATTCACTATGCATCATTTATCGCATTTATCACGGGTATTATTCCTAAGAATTGTTTTTAGGAATAAAATGGACGCATGAATATTACACAAATCGATTCAAAACTCGATATTTCACTGTCTCCTCGTTGATGGCTTAAGATACCCAACCATGCGATTTTTAGTAAGCCAGTTGCCAGCTCAGCTATTTACGAATTTTTTCGTACCGCTAAAAAAGCGACATGTATAACTTCTCTAAGGGCTTACTTGTGACGCAGTTGTCAATATCTCGTTAATTAATTAAGATGATGGTCCTGTTTGCTCCTTATATATATAAGAAAGTATTTTGTATAGCATATAATTTTCTACCTTATTTAGCATGACAAGAAACACTTTTTAGTTTACCTTAACCTAATCCCTTAATCAAATAAGACCGCCCCTTGGAAGACGCAAGCCTTTGTCACAAAGATTTATAGGGTTCTTAAACGGGACTTAAACTTTTCGGGTCGAGTGCCTGTTTTCGTGGCCAATTTCCTCTTGGATCCATTTCAAATCCTTATATTTTATTTTATTTACGTATGAAAACAGTACGTAGCTCAGGAATTATCTTACTAATATTATAATCACGAAATGATGTATGGATGTATGGTTGACTCTCTTTCACGGAAAAGCAACGGAATGGATTTTAATAAATGTTTATAATAATATAGTTTATACATAAGAATAACACATTGGTTATAAATTATAAAGATGTGTGAATTGTCCAAATACAAATGTCAAGTAAGTAGGACAAATTTTGGCGTGCGCTGCACAAACCGTTACGAGTTACACATATGTATGTATAAAGTTTATGAAGGAAATGTTTATCCTAAATAGTTCTGCAAAAAAACCCTCAATAGCATTTACATACCCATCCTTCATTTTTTAGCCATTAACGCCAAGATGGTGAACCGTTATGGAACTGGAAAAGGAAAGTAAATGGAAACGGGGACAATATTATAGGGTAATAGAATGTAGTAAATAGTAAGTAACCCAACGTTCATAATAAAAAGAATGCTCCCACAAGATCTAATTAATACTTTCAAAATAGTCCTTAACAAATTAGCTTGAGTTTCATCACAAACACTCCCGTATGTCCATTCTTAAACATTATATAACTTCAGTAGTTAATTTGCTAACTTAATGAAATATATTTCTTATATTTCTTTAAACGTTTAATTGCCCTCGTAACTCTGTTCGTAAAGGCTCCCAAGTAAGCAATTCATAAGAGGCAAGACAACAATATCATAATATAAACGTCTTTATGCAACACATGCTAATTAAATTAGTTTTACTCCAGCGATTTGAGCTGGCAAGGTTAAGGTGCCGTTTTCACATAGCTGTTTAACGACCGTAGCGCGGGAATTTAAAAGCCGCGTTTTTTTAAATATAAAACAAGGGGCAAACAGGTGGTTCACTGAAGTGACTATCGACGCCAATGGACAACTGCAACACCAGAGGACTCGCAGATGCGTTGCCGGCCTTTGAGCAATCAGTATGCTCTTTTCTTGAAGGTCCCTAAGTCGTATCCGTTCGGAAATACCGAAGCTGGCACCTGATTCCACAGAGAAATTGTGCCAGGCAAAAAGTTTATACGCATTCAAAATACCACGCTAGTTAAAACGAGATGAGTCTCAGCCACTGTCTAGTTCAATGTTTACGCAAATGGATCCATTTTCTGACTATAATAGCAATACTCATATATCAACACAAAATAGGCAAACTACTTTGTACTATAAATTATATATATGAATATCCTTTTAATAAAATCCTCGTAACACCATAGTATCATAAATAATAAAAATATATGCAACTAAGACTCTTTATTTATTATGTCTCTATCTATTTATGATCTTGCTTTTCAATAATTTCTGCAAGGTGACATCGGATTCTATCAACTAATTAAAAATACATGATACTGTCAATTGCCATAAACGAATGCTTATATAAGGTGGAACTCCTTAATAACGTCGCGGTTCATACGTCAAGTACAAATTAGGCCTTATACACCGGATACAGTATCCATATTATCAAGCTACTTACAAGGAAAAGAACCTTATATAGATCCAACATAGAAAAAATAACCTTAAAACAATGTATATAAGATTGAAAAAGAACTAACACTATTATGGTACACGAGAATTATGACCCACGAGGGTTTTCCACGACTGCCTTTCAACAAAATTTCATTATACCCTTTTATACAAAGCATAAACAAGAATTGAATAGAAAAGTCACTAATTTAAATTATTCGTTTTCTTCCAAATATTATATAAATAATTAATTACCTCATCAATAAATATGCCACTCAAGTGGAGCTGCACAGGACACTTGGCATGACTAAGTGACGACAGGTGGAGTAAGACAGTGACAGAGTGGTGGCCGAGGCTAGGAAAGCGAAACATTGGTCGTCCAGCAAACAGATAGGTCAACGATATAATATCTGTCGTGGTTCGAACCTAGTCCAGATCTGGTCAATACAGTAAGGAGTGGTACAAGCGCGGAGTGGCCTTTATCCAGCTGTGGGAGAGAAAGGGTTGTGGAATTATCTTATTTGTAGATTATTTTCCTGGTATTTTTTGTTATTTTTTTATATGACAAGGGGCAAACGAGCGGACAGTGAGGTCAGTAGAGTGATTACCGATGCCTATAGACACCTGCAACACCCGGGGGCTCGCAAATGCATTGCCGGCCTTTAAGGAATGAATATGCTCTTTTTTTGAAAGACTCTAAGTTGTATCGGCTTGGAAATACCGCAGCTGGTAACAGATTCCACAAAAGAATTGTGCGAGGTAAAAAAATTGTAGAGAATCGTACGGTTGTGGACTTCAGGACATGATGATGACTTCAGGGATGAAATTTTAAGGTTATTAGGCTAACTGGTTTAAATTTCGCATCGTTAAAATTAAAACCTATATTTCTTACAAGGCATTTTTAGAAATTCGCTGAGCTGTTATGCAAATTTATGCAAAGATTTTTCTATTGGTTTTCTTACTTCAGTACGAACATGTCTGTAAAGAATGCTATGATTGGCATTCTTTACAGATCAGCAACGTATAAAGCTGCAAATTACGTCAGTATGGTACACTAAAAATAGGCGTAAACCCCGAAAAATGTCTGAGACGAAGAAAACATGATATCATCGACATATTTTCTATACAAGTCCATTAGATTTCTTAGACAACATAATCGTAAACCTGCAGGCCTTGAACACAGTTTTACGATCGGTAATAAAAGCAGCTATGAAAGCTGAGCCGTAGAAAAAGTGAAAATCGTCCTACATTTGGCCTAATCCACCAAACTCAATACGCGTATACTTAGTTTATTGTGAGAAAAATAAAACCTAGTATTTCAAGAGAATCTGTGTTATATATGTTATGGTTTGAGTCCAGTCGCGACCACGATCCATGTAACTGGAGCGAAATATCGACAAACAAAAAAATAATTTTCGTCGTACGTACTCGTTATAAATAAATCAGAAGGTATTCGTGTAGAAGAGTATCTTTGTTACTTCTTCTTCCTCGCGTTTTCGTGCATACACCAATTTGGTGAGATATAATTACAGTAAATATTTAATAATATTTACGTAGTATCAGGGGATACTACACCAACTATTCAGAAGTTTTAGTAAAATACAGAGTTAACATTTATCAAAAGAGAAAGGAATATGGTATCGCACAATACAATATCAGCCTTCTCTTATTCCCTGGTTTAATTTTTAAAATATCAATAGAAATATGGTTAAAATAGCACATAGATTGCGTTCTGGACATATAGCTAATGAAAAGGTCACCTTCCCCTAATTGCGAGCAATGTGATAAAATAGATGATGATGTACAGCACCTGTTGATGGAATGTGTCCAGAACGAGCAACACATAAGAACAATCATTAAGAAGCTTAGACTTAATACCATAGATGTGGGTATGTTTCAAACCATTTTGGCATCACCCACATCGGATGAAGCCAAAATGGTTTATATGCTAGTTTTAGGTAAATTTAAATAGATGGGTTTGTAAGTATAGGCTACGATAGGGCTGGAATATTTGATAAACAAAAGCCCTTAAATAAAGAAAGAGAGAAAAAAAAGAATATTCTAGATCTGCTTGTACATACTTTGACCAATATTTACAATGGGAAATTCGATATTATAGAAAATTAGACACAGCGAAAGCGTATACATTAACTCAAAAAAAGACTTCAGGAGACTAATACCCTCATGTGTTTGAGGACAGCCACAAAAATTCATTACTAGATTTCCTTACATGCACATTCTTCTCTTGCAACGCAAGCCAGAAAAGAAATAACATTTAACTTTTACAATGACGATAAAAATAGTCGTAAAATTGGTGCCGGAAAAAAAGAATGCATAACGAGAGGAAATTAAAGATTCAAAAACATACATTTAACTGATCTATGCGAACAATTTATATCTGAAACGAATACCCGCGCCACGTCAGCTACTCATTCTTCTTCAAATGTCGACCATTTTGGATTTTATATCCAAAACAACAAAGCAGTTAAACCTGCTTTTGAGCTGTCCGTTTAAATATGGAGCTTTGATAAACGCACTTTTTATGGAAAAGATTTTAACTGAGAAGAATTCTGCACAAGTTCCGGCCACGTTGTGTTGCAACGTCAGGAAAGAACTTATGGAGACAAGCAAAAGATGATGATAAGAATCACACAGCAGATAATACTATCGCATGTGTTACTGATCTCCAAGCTGCAATGAGTTGTCCAAGAGATGAGGTTTCTAATTTGTATTATGTCTCCAAGTTAAACTGCTATGTAATTGTCCACCGGCAGCGGAGCAAGACCTCAAGCCACCGGTGGTCAGGGATCCAGAGAGAGGAACCTCCTCACTATGCGTATAACACAAATTATTATTATGTGCTTAAATATTTCCGAATCGATTAAATAGAAGCAAAAAAGAAAGAATTAATAATCATCAATTGAAATTTATTAAATAGTATATTATTTCGGTTTTGATTGTGATCGAAATATTAAAATTGAAGATGTCAAGAATAGATTTACGATTTGATATTGTAGCCATCATATAGGGGTATCACATCTTTTTAGTTATAAAATTAATATATTTATCTACATTAAAGCACGTAAATAACTCGTTCGTTATAATTTAATGTCTTGGATGGCTGTTGTAACACTTTCGTAATATAATTTATGAAGTCAGGTGTATGTTTTATTATCATTTCGCGTACGCAGCAACAGAAACTGTAATTTTAAAAGAATTTAGGGTAAAATCTTATTCACAACAAGTTAATACTCGCAACTTTGTATCATTGTACCTTTGTACATACACACTGGCCCGTGGGCGTAGTTGGCAGTGACTCTATCTTCGCTCGGAGGGTTGTGGGTTAGATTCACGTCTAGAGTCTGGGTGTATTATCTATTTGTATGTATTCATATATTTATACAAAAAAATATATTTGTGTATAACAGGCTTCTGTTTCCTATAACACAAACATTGAAATGTCTACCTTAGAAACAGACGTCCGTTTATCATATAGTCATATGTATTTATTATTATTATTAGTTAAACAAACGTCTAGTTTAACAAATCTGTTGGTATAATGCAAATTTTGATTTTTAGAGGTAGCGCCACGCTTACAGTCCTTTTGATCTGCAGTTGAATTGGGCTGGCGCGTCCGTATACCAATACCTCATTCTTATATAAGAACGGCGTAAAGTGGCGGCAATGCTATCACGTCAAGTGATGGTATTGTTGTCGCCTTTCGTCCGGTTTGTGAGAGTTTCCGGTGGTCTAAATCCTTATTCTAGGGCCGACAACGTATCTGCGACTTATACTCGTGAAAATGTCCATAGGCGTCGATAGACACTTACTGGCTACTCGTCTGCTCCTTGTAACAAAAAAAAAATACAAAGTTCCGAAACAATAAAATACCCGAAACAATAAAGAGTCTAAAATAGCCTTTTAAAATAGATAAATTAAGAGGGCCAAAGTACGAAAAAAGCAAAATGTAACATATGTTTAAAGAAAAAGAAATATTTACATGCAAGCAATCGAATTATATACTCCTTTTCCAACGGAATTTCATTAAAACTGTGTAAACTGTTAAAGATTACTTCAACAAACAAAAGAACTTGCGAAAACAAAATTAAACAGTTTCATTTCAAAAGCAAAAACAAAATCATTGTCGTAAATTTCAATTTTTTCGTTCGCGTATAGAATATAAATAAACGAGCCGAAGACGAAATGCGAACGTTAATAAAGATATAATAATAAATATCACGGGAAAACCTTTCGGGATTCGAATCAGGCTGAGGGTAGGTCAGACAATGCATGTGGAAACACTAAGCAAATTGCTAACTATGGGTGAATTCTGTTTCCCGCCAGCACTGAGATGGCGTACCTTTATATATGGCTGGTCTCCTGCCTTACTAAAGCTCTACCACAATGCTGTCCAAATGATATCTTAGGTGGCGGAAAGCGACTGAAAAAATGACACCTATGTAGTGAGGCAACAGGTATAACCAGACACTTGTTGGTGGCATGCAGGATTCTTGATAGGGGTGATTATTCACGACGACTTAACAGAGTTTTGCATATCATACGCGAGGTAGTAAGCCTCATGTCCTTTCCCTCTTCTTTACATGCAGTAGAGGTGGAAGCGAGAAATATATCAGCAAAATTCCTGTAAAACCTGTCTTAATGGACCTTGGCTTCTCAAGAACTATCATAAGTTCTTTATTATAAAGAACATCTGAAGACGCACTTCTAGGATCATAATAGATTTGGCTATGTAGTAGAGGGAGCACTGGCAGTGAAGGCACGCTCTTAAACCTACACCTGGTTCGCAAGTCCCGGCCTCTGCTGCCTGGTTCCTACCTCTGCAAAGCCATAGACCCGGTGCCCGCACGGTGAATCCAAGGAAATGCTAAGAAATTCGTCCCTCTAGAAACTACTTATTCAGTACTAATTATATTTCTGTAACTACTACTGAATACATTGATTTGTTTAATTTTTCGTTTTGTTAAATTAGTGTCATATTATAATCTGTGTCCCATTGGTACCTGCATAATAAGGACACTTAGAGTACATGAGGAAATTAAAAAGTAGACAAATGAAACACTAATCACATTAATACTTTTTTATTAAATTTATAATATATTTCAAAGAATAATATAAATATAATAAATTTATGCCGATTTTTAGCATCAATCCTAATATGAGTTTAAGTCTTCAGATATATGTTTGTTAGATTCTAGTATATTTTTCTATGCTTTATGCTTTTGTAGATACAGAATTTCTTTTAAGATAAAAAGGAATACTGTGATGTACTCTTTGAAACGTGACTCGACTATGTATCTACATATCAAAATTCATGATATGTTTTCTTTTTTCCGATATGCAATTATTATATTGTTAGTAAACTGAATTGGTTATTTTGCCCGTATGGTTTAAATAACACCAACTCAAAGCTTGAACCGCTTTGTTGTGGCAACCATTTTTATTCTCTCTGGTGGCTGCCATACAAATATTTCAAGACGAACTTTGGCGCCCTCAACTATGCAATAAAATGACGCTCGCGTGGCTTTATCAGCCACTAATGAAAGTTTTGATTGTTGTCTTAAATTTCTGGATAAGCTATGATAGCATATAAAATATAACGAAAGCTGTTTGATTTTTGTACATTATTTATGATTATCTACGTGAAATACTTTAAATGGAGGGTAAGGGGCTTTATCTGTTCAGAGGTTACAAACCTTTTAATCGTTTTTATTTGAATAAACATCCAAAGCCGCTACTAGTAGCGAAATAATCACGCAAGTTACAGACTTTAGAAAGTGTTCATTGTTGATTGATATAAAAGTATTTTTAACAAAGAAAGGATATCACTGTCATAAATAATCCATTTGCTATTTTAATATAGATTATTTTTGTTGAAACTATATGTTTTAGGAAATTTATTTGTGTACAAATGAAGTCTGCTGTTCAAGTACATCACAGTATCAGAAGACTAGGTAGAAAAATATGTGTTAATAATTATTTGATTAAACTTCTTATCGGATTAATGTATATAATTTATTTAAGTATAAATAGACTTACATTTATCTACTCTTATTATCTAAAAGTTACAAATGAGCTTTATTTGAAATAAATTTGGGAACGCAAAAAAACTTTTTAAGAGCATAAAATAGAAACAAAGTTTATAAATTAAAACATTTCAATTCCCAAATAAGCGATGCAATTGCCAAATGTGCTCCCCATTCGGGGATTCCTTACGGTTGTAAGAATGATTGTGTTTATATAAAACTTGAAAATACGCTTTAACTTCGTCTTTAACGCGTAGCCTTTATTGGATAAGGGGGAATAATTTTATGCTTTAATCTCAGACAATTTACTTTAAGTAACAAAAGAAAAAATGTTTAATCATACATGAAGTTTGGAGCAAACCCTGAACGCACAAATATTTCAAAGAAATCTCATTTTAAGTATATAAATAGGAAGAAATATAAAAATACGTATACCAAAAACTTATTAGCTTTAAGTAGGTGTTTAAAAAAAACTGTTACAATTCATTTTTGAAATGACGTGAAATATAATAGAGCTTACTGTGTGTAATTTTTTTGTAAATTTGATAATATTATTTTTCGTCTTAATATATAACCCATATGCATATACAAAGATCGTTCCTTACATTTTTATATCGTGTGTTGTAACTTATAAGATGAAACAAATATAAAGTATAATGACATTATATTTGATTAAAGATGTAAACATTTTTCAGGTACATTATGTATTGAAATCATATTTGTGAACAAAACTTTCTTTCCCGTTAAAAATATTTAATATGCTGCTTGTTAAGATGTTAAAAAATAAAATTATTTAACCCAAAATAGCTTTTGTACCATGATCATTCATCTACGGAGATGGAATAGACGTACACGTGTTTACTTCTAATCATAACACTGGATAACATTAAATTTTATATGAAATATTTATATAATATACGGTCTTAAAATTTTTAACCTATATTTTGCAGCAAACTAAGTATAAGTTCTATGTAAAACTAGTTAACTACCGATGTACTATTAAAAAAGAAATTACAGTATGTATTATGTTAATATATCCGCTATAATTGTAATGTATAAGTTTCAATTGAAATAGTTCAATTTTATATAGCTATATTTTTTTTTCTTCATTATATGTCGAAGAAGAAATTTATTCAGCAATATGCATAGAAGTCACTTGTAAGACTGAATCGATATAAATAATAATAAAACCAGTCCACAGGGTCTAGTACGAACATTCTCGATAGTTTTACTTACTTTTACATTCGAAACCGAACGTCAAATGAAACATTAATGCTAGCGTTTTAAACAATTTTTTTGTTGCTAAATATTGCTAGCATGAATACAATCAGAGCTCACACGTATCGAATCCTCGACGTTACGGCCATATAAAATGGAAGCAAGAACTTCATTTCACGTTTCGTTTCGAACGTAAAACTAAGTAAAACTATCGAGAATGTTCGTACTAGGTCCTCTGTATACAAAGCGAAATAATGTTGACAAAAAATAATTATTAGATTTTTCTTCGGCACACAGGCAAATTAGTGGGTTACAGATTCTTATTGAAGTTTATTTGGCGTTATATTATGACTGCCAAATTTTATCGACAGTTGAAAGCTCAAATGAATCTTATAAACTACGCTTTGGCATTTCTTAACGTTATATAT
The DNA here is from genome assembly GCA_024363005.1 of Charaxes varanes. Lineage (NCBI taxonomy): Eukaryota > Metazoa > Arthropoda > Insecta > Lepidoptera > Nymphalidae > Charaxes > Charaxes varanes. The sequence continues at coordinate 45,940 of JANCMC010001175.1, forward strand.
ATGGGCACATCATGAATACAAAAAAAATCAAGATTAAAATAAGACGGCAGGAGAGTAAATGTGTCGTATTAATTCCTTTCGAAAGCGAATTTGTGCAGCGGTGGACTTTTTAGTAGTTCATCCTTGTAGGCCGCAAGGATAGCTCGGGATACGCTCGGTTCCAGCGCGTTTGTCTCCAAAAATTGCCGCATCATTCTAGAAAGATAAAAGTAATTCATTCTTAAGTAATACTAGCGAACTCAGCATGAAATACTAAACTACTTTGCTTAAATCCGCAAATGAATACGAGGGAAAATCGGTGAAATGCTGCAACCCAAAAGCTACACTACTGAATCCGCCACCAAAGCACAGCACTACACTGACTTTCCGATGTGTCTCAACGCACGTTTCGCTTCGACACCGAAGCATTACTTAAAAGCCACTACGTGTAGGAATGTAATTGATTTTCGCTTCAACAGTTAGCTACGCGATTCAGAACTTAGTTACAGCCAGTATCCCTGTATCTTAGAACTCCGCATAAAGGCATTTTATCGCAGCCATCTTAAGGATATCAGTTAAGTGAGAGAGAGACGAGTAAATGTTCTTAATTATAAGCTTGTGTGTATTAAATTTCAGAAAATAACAACTAATGCTCAAAACGAGTTTCAGAGACCAGAGATGGGCTCTATTTGCTAAAAAAAATATATAAATATTCATAAAGTCTGTTTAAAAAAAACTGTTTCTCTCTATATAAAAACTGAAACTGAAATCTTTGCCTATGTAAAGATAATTCAGAACCCCCTTTCACATGTAAAATGCATATATATGTATTAATTTATATCATGAAGCTGAAATGTATAATACTTTAAAATTTTATTACCTATCTTTCTTTTTTACATAAATATTTAATGTAATTTAGGGGAAAAAAATGTAAATAACACAATTTTAGATTTGTCAAGAAGTATCATGAACATTCTGAAAATGAACATTAACTATTAACTCCCTCATAATGTTTAAAATTACAACAAAAATAAACATAGCATTTAAAACAAAAATGAACATTAACGTAACCTGTAGACATTCCACATTTAATTTTATGTTACGGTCAAGCTTTTATGCCCAGAGGTATTTGAAAAGCATGTTGAATTCATTTATATCTTGCGTATTCATTATACTCTTTGTAATCAAGAGGTAGAAGGTACTTTGTAATCAATACGTTCAAAAATTTCAAAACGTGCCTTTCATTTTATAATGCCGGAGCCAGACATTGATTCATTTGAATGATCATGTAGTGTGGCCAGAGACTTTGTGTAATTGCGCAAAGTTTTGTAGTACTTTGTAGTCTTTAAGGACAAGAACGTACAAACACTTTGACCTATGTTTAGCTCCGGCATAAATATACATTTCGCGTATATATTTGACAATCAACATGGTTATGTAGAGTGAGCGAGCAAATGTAAACGAGAATTTTTAATAAGGTGCGAAGAAAATACAGAATATTAATGACTAGCTGTGCCGTCAACTACGTCCGCGTATTTTTATAATTAGGTAAAAAAAATTAAATTTTATTTTAGCGTGATGATATAATATAGCCTATAGCCTTTCGCGATTAATTGGCTATCTAACACTGAAAGAATTTTTCAAATCGGACGAGTAGTTCCCGAGTTTAGCTCGTTCAAGCAAACATTCTCTATTATTAGAAATAACGAATGACTACGAATCGTTTCTGCTTTGTGCAGCGGTAATAAAGTGCAAATTGACTCTTTGACTCTAGGAACACACCTACATTGCTTAGACAACAGTGATTGCTTGTAATTTAATATGAACTTTATTCAATAGCAATAAAGTTAGGTAACGTTTGTATGGGAAAAAGAAAAGGGCTGTTTTTAGGGTTCTCCCGGCAATTATTCGAATTTGAATTTTTCTCGCCATAAAAACCATCCTTGAACTTCAACGAACATTTGAAAAAAAATGAATTGATAAGATCGGTCCAGCCGTTGTTGAGTTATGCGCTTACCAACACATTTTGCGATTAATTTATATATATAGATAGATAGATAGATAGATATTATTGTTGAATCGGTAAGCGTAGATGTTAATGAGATTTGTATGTAGCGGCAACAAGGTCGAGTGCATTATGTTGTACGTATTACTTTTTAACCCATTTAAAAAATGTGCTCCCTCTTGCGATACACCAGGAATTAGAACACGGAGAAATTGAGGACGGCGGAGATTCCACTATACAGTGGTTAATGTTCTTAATTTACAAATTTACAACAAAGTAGAAAATATTTTAAAACTCTCATTACGGTATCTTATAGAGTAGGCATGTGAGGAAGGGTCAAATGATGGCAAAAATGAAGCAAAAACAATTGAACCAATAATTTAAGTGCTGTAATGTAACACGGAAGATTGATTCCGCGTTATAGGAAAACGCGTTGTAGGATTATTCTTGTACTACGCGTCTGTAAGTCTCATAATGCGTATAATATTATTGCGTCAAATGAATCCGCTTTATGGGGGGATTCCAGTATGTTTCTTTATAATTTTTTTATCTAGCTTGGTAACAATCTCAATATTGTTTGTAATACAAATAAATTAATTGAAATGTTGACAATACGCTATATTTTCTTCAATTTTTTTTTTCAAATTAATATTCAATAGGATAAAAAATACATGCAACGTCGTTTCAGCCACAATAGACGGATAGGAGTAAAAAAGCAAATCTCTTTATATTATTGTTTATAAAATAATGAAATTTTTTTTTCCAACATTTTTGTATGTATTGTTAGAAATACATGTCAAAAATTTTGATAAAAATTCATTAACTGTCCGTAGATCACTAGGTTTTGCAATTTTCATGTTTGTCATAAACGGGACTACACTATGTGGAATTTATTGCTATCTCCAAACATCATTTCCGAACCGATAGATTTTAAGGATCTTCAAAAAAGCCCTCTGCATAAATGATACGGCGTATCCCAGTAATACTAAGAATTTATGCATGATATTTAAAAGCACAAAAATAAGGCAAAGTTTGAACTTATCGTACCTTATATGAAAATCTATAAGGGACTTCATTGCATGATAATATTGTACTACATAGGTACAAAGTGAAATAAAAAAATTTGATTCTGAAAAAGTCAATGAACTCGTAACCAGACGCTGGCTCGGGGCGTTAGCGGTATTAATTCAATTTATTACATTTATCGAAAACATCTCGAAGGCAAACGGAAGCCATAAATCAGTGTCCGCACGATCGCCGCCAAAAATTCACGGCCCTTTAAATATAAGCCGCAATAAAAGCACGAGAAAAACATGTAATAATATAATAACTGTTATTTTTACAACGTTATGAAACGACGTCAATGATAGATTTGCCGGAGAATTTATATCTAGCCCATGGCCACATGGTAACACGTACAACCAAATTGAAGATGGGAGAGAAATAATTACTTGATGATACAAATTTTAGTAACCTACTCAGCAGAATTTGTTGTTTCTTTTAATGCAAGTTTTTCCATTAAAATTTAATATAAAAAATATGATAGGCCAGTTAATTTATTATTGAAATATTATATTATTTCTATTAAACTACTTTAAGCTATTATTTTTTATAAAACTAATAAACTATTCGTGGAAATAACATTCCACTGACGTCTCTCCAATAGCCGCTACACACATATCGATAAATGGTTGCGGACTAACCGTGCAGTTAAATCGAAAGAGCTCCGTAAAGAACTGCGAAATAAGTGATCGCCATCCAAACGCAACGATGAAACTGTGCAGATTAATCGACAAGGATTTTTCGTACACACATATCGATAAAAGTGCGCAGTTTAAACTGCACAGTTTATTCGCAACGATTTATCGATTACTGTGTAGCGGCTATAAGACGTGTTGTCTTCGTAACGTGTTGAAACTATAATAACTATAACAAAAATCCTAAATACAATTTATTTTTAAATAAAAAATATATTGTATAATAGTGTATATGTTCACTAGGCAGACGACTCCATCCTATTCTTCTAGTTGTTAAAAATCCCGTGGCTAACAAATGCCTACCCACTAGTCTCAGTAACGACGATTACAACAAACTGACGTCGTGACGTATGGCTCTATTTCTAGACAACACGAAAATAGGTTACACACAAATATTTTTTTTTGCAGAAATATATAAATACATGTACATAGAAAATACAACCAGACTCGAGGCGGGATAATATGTATTTAAGTAAACTATTAAAATATTCATCTATGTTGATATCTTTACTTGTTCCTGTAAAAAATAACAAAGCTAACGACCAAAGCCCTGACGTTGCTTGTCTTCTGCGCCTCCTTCAGGGATCGTTCCAGCTCCTCGAGCCGCAGTCCCCAGTTACTGGCCTCGTCCAAATAGTAACCGACCTGAACCAGCCCGTATTCGGCGAGAGTTGCGGAGTACAGAGGGTATTGAGGTATCGGCACCATCACACCTGAATTGGACGTGAGACACAGATTGACTACAGATTACACTTGTGGGCCTAGCACGAACATTTTCATCCTAAGTCGAATTTAGAACAAAATGTTCGTGCTAGGCCCACAGGAGACAAGTCTTGATCCTGTCACGCTTTTAATCAATGCCAATGCAACTCGCCTAACGTCTAACAAGGTTCCGCTGTGGACGAACATTGCCATCCTCTTTGCTTTGGATGAAAACGTTCGCGCTAGGCCCACTGAATATTGCTGACACGAATTTAAAGAGCAAAATGAAAGTTAAGGGGGTGCTCAAAGGAATTTTGAAATTCATTAAAGAAAAAATACAATGTTTACAAAATATTTTCCATTCTAGAAAAAAGAGGACTCTAAATCATTCCAATTAGAATAATAACGTTGATCCACCTATTACAAGAGGCGAACGAGTGACCTTGCGAATTCCTTGCAATCAGTCAATTGTTTGAACAAAAGCCATCAACTAAGAGGTAACGCAATACTCAGAAAACACTAACCACAATAACATTACAGGAGTCGCATTCAATCGAGAAAAAGAGTAACACGACTATGACCCTTATGCCATACACCATTAGACTTGTAGCAGCATTCGTTAATTTCAATATTAAACGTCGTTTATTATGTTAACGAGTGTCCTTCATACTTCGTAATTGTAAACGCAAAGGTAATTTTTAAACCAACAAAAAGCAGATGATTAATGTCTCTCGACATATTAAAATGTGACTCGATTATTAATGAGCGTTTTATTGAATATCTATATAAAATAGCAGACAAAACAGACGTAGTCCTGCTTGCATTATTAAATAACAGAAATATTTAAATCCGATGGCAACTACTGGGTCCAATTGTGAATCTAAACAATGTTTTTGTTTGTAGCTTAATCTAACTTGGTGAAGCAGTTTTTGCCCCGGTTGGGTGACAGATGTTTGACCCATTTTAATATTGGTATTCAAATATCCGACCTTCGTGTTTCGGAAGACACGTAAAACAGTGCTTGTCTCTTTTTTACGATTTATTCAACCCATAACCTTTACATAATGTATCATATGAATTCTCATTGAATGGTACAATAGACAGTTATGTTTCTGGGGGTTCAGACATGTTTATCTCATTAAAACGAATCGTAGTCCAATTTAACCTCTTTACAACAAAGTTTACTGTAAAAAATTACGCGTAATAATGAATATTTTTAATTTATCCCTGAGTTTCATTATATTGAAGTTGCACTGTAGCTTTGTTATTAACTTCGCTTTCTATGCAGATTGTAAATTAGCATTCAGAGATATGAACTTGAGTATCTTGTCCAATTAAAACTCGTGCCATTAAAGAATGCTTTGTCCATTTTTCGAAGCAAAGACCAATAATATTGACTAAATTGGTGGGTGTTAATGCATGCGAGCCCGCAAGTAATGCAAATTACTTTGCCACTCTGGTATTGTTTCTATGTATAGGGTTGATACACTTGCCATAAGTAATGAAAACCTTTATCGAAACAAGTCTATTAATTATCATTTTAGCTTTGGTGACGTCATTGACCACATTATATATGTTCTTGTCAATTATATGTCAAGGAAGTTATAAAGTTAATCTGTTTTGGAGCAATTGCTACAAATTGCGATATTTAATCGCAAATTACATTTAATTTTATATTAGGTACAAGTATCTATAAATGTCCCCTACAATTTTTGCGTAAATTTGTATGTACGATACATTTAACGTTGAGATTTTTTCAAATATTAACTTCTTAGTGTTTTGTTCGCAAGCACTATATTGTCTTGACCCAGAACGAAGCCACATTGAGTGCCCTGTCACAGCCATGAAGTCCTCCTGCGTGCAAATGTTAGGGCATGCAGGGCTCGATAAAAGATGGCACATCGTTTGACTTGTACAAACAGCTTAGGTTTGTGTCATTTGTGAATCTCCATCTGGAAACATTTTAATAATACTAAGAATACTTTCAGTTTAGTCTCAGTATGTTAATAATATTGAATTTTATATTTATAATATCTATTACATACGAGATAAATCCTTATTATGTACACTAATTATGTACCTGGGACAAACTGTAAGTGCCAGCCCTACACAATCCGCCCACAACTGAACGTAGATGGCGCCAACTACTTGCTTTTATAGTCTTGTACCGGGAACACTTATAGAATAAAGTTAAGGAAATGTATAGAGTATCGTACCGAATAAATAGACTAGCAGATGTGCATTTGGACAGCTTATTGCAATATAACAAAGGTTGTTTAAACAAAGCAGGCGGTACTCTTAAGTGACTACCGACGCCCATGGACTACTGCAACATCAGGGGGGTCGCAGATGCGTTGCCGGCCTTTGAGAAATGAGTATGCTTTTTTATCCTATATGCTATAAGAAATGGGCGACGAAGCGTGCACTTCAACACTCATTACATTTAAATACGAACAGCCATCAACATTTGCTCACGTAAGAACAAATTCTTTTGTTATATTTATTCCACTCCGTCTAACACATTATGTTAATATCATATCTGGTAAACGAACGTGAGATGTGATCTTGTTTGATATATCACAATCGTGACCGACCCGGAGCGAACATTCGAAATTATATGTTTAATTGGTGAATGAAAGATACCCGGGTTTGTGTGTGTTTTAATGTGTTGTGTGGTTTAATTAATTTTTCTTCTTCTTCTTTCTTCTTTCTTAATGTGCTATATATTAAAAAGAAATATATATTTTAGTAATCAAATAAAAATTATAATTGAAGGTCCTAGCGTTCAGCACTGAGAAAAGCCCACGACAAACTCCGTGTCTCTTAGTCTTATTAGAAAGTGCTTTACCATTTTGGATGTCGGTACTTATTTAAAGAAAGATTTGTTAAGGGTCATTGTTAGGAATTAACGTAATGCATAACAAGCCAAAATGAACCTTTTAACCAATTGACGTGGAAACGACATTCGATCTTAGCGTGGCCAATTTCTTGGTCGACTATACATATTCTATTACCAGCTATTTACCGCGACTCGTAAAATTGCGACAGCCCTTATTACCTCTTTAATCTGTCCATTTTGAAAAATCCTATCTTAGCGGATGAGTCTACTAACTATAGATTATCTTCTTACCAAATTTCATCATAGTACGGTTCCATTTTCTTTTCTTTTAGATGGTGGTGTTGATAGTGGCCTGCATATTATCACTTTGATTTCCTTTTTTTTCTTTGGTTACGAGGAGTAAATCTTTCTCAAATTATTGACAAAAACCTTGTGTATTTTTGACCAGAGCAAAGATTTACTAAGACACTTTCGGCCTCTCTGAACACACTAGTGGCATAAGACATTCGGTATAAGGCGCGACTGTCGTCAAACGCGTGCCTGTATTAATATTTTTCCCTTTTTAGTTAACCTGATTTGCCTCACTCTTCGGCAAAGGTATCGTCTAATCTTTTTGACACTTCTCAAGTTTGAAGCGCCATTGCGTTGAAAAGCGATCTGAGAGTTGACTGGTGGAGGGCATCCAGGCTGTGGAGATATTTTCCCACCTAAATTTCGTGAATCTCCTCTGTATGCTTTCAATCCGGTCTTTATGTACTTGGTACGAAGGGTTCCAAATGACTGTTCTATATTCTAATTTAGATCTTACAAGGGTATTATACAGAAGTGTTTTGTTTTAAGTTTTTTAAATGGCTTGGCAAATCTAAAAACGAATTCTAACATTTTACGCGCGGATCTACAAATATTGTTAATGTGGAGGTTAATTTTAATTTAGAATCTATAATAATACCTAGATCGCGGACAGATTCTGATCTTTGAAGAATACTGTTGCTAATCGTATATTTTGTTTCAATTAATGAACGTTTGCGAGTAAAACTTATAAAAAAGCACTTTAAGTGATTAAGGTCCATGCCATTGGAGACAAAATTGATGTCCTCTTGTAACAGACGGGCATCGGCCTCAGTTAATATTTCTTTTGAAAGTTTGAGATCGTCTGCGAAGATGGAGCACTTAGAATTTTTTACGTAGTTAGTAATGTCATTGATGAAAATATTAAACAGATGAGGTCACAAAATGGATCCCTGGGGAACACCTGATGTTATATCAAATATTCGCGATGTATGACCCTTGAGAGATACGTATAACGATCAACTAGACCTGTCTTCTAGGTAAGAAGGTAGCCACGATAACAGAGATCCGACAAGGCCAAAAGAGGATAGTTTTGATACCAGGAGTTTGTGGTTCATCCTATCATGACATCCATTTGACTTGTTAGGTGACTTTTTAATATTTTTCAAATGTGTCCAAAAGTATAGGATTGTTGGCAATATTATTTTCTATAGACTCTATGTATTTATTATAACATTCTTTGATTAAGTTGTGACAATCAACTCTTAGAGGTTCAAATTTTAGTTTATGTAATGGAAGTCGCTGCAGTTTTCAAAAAGTTCCAACCGTGGAGTATTATCCAGATCCTCGCTTATAGCGTCAAAGTTGGCCTTATGGAAATTATATCTCTTTAGAGGTTTTTCATTAATAATGGTCGTCTTATCAAGAAAAAGTTTAACGTTTAAAGGCGGATGGTGGTTATCTACTTTACTAATAGGATTAAGGTTTTCGATTACTGTTATTTCTACTACTCTCAATCTGACATTCGAACTGATTTAAGATTGCTTTTAACTGCGACGCGGATGCCCCCTCCGTAGTCTAATATATTTCTCAAGGTGCCGAAAGAGGCGGAAATGTTCTCTGGTTTTGATATAAAACAGATGTCTCAGCGGATGGCGAAAACAATTGCCTTTTCAATTTCCTTTAATTATCAATAATGTCTAGAACATTTATTGAGAACTAGCGGACCTGGCAGACTATGTTCTGCCCGAACTTTGGGCTACTTATTATTTACTTCTATTATCCTATATCATCCCGTTCCCGTTCCTGTTCCCGTTCCCTTTCCCGTTCCCGTTCCCCTTCCTGCACCCGTTCCCGTTCCCGTCGCCGTATAAGTTCAATTTGACTCAACATTTTATATATAAAACGTTTGTATGGGGCAAAGAAAAGGACCATTTTTTAGAGCTTTCCCGGCAATTTTTTGATTTTTTCTCGCCGTAAAAACCATTCTTGGACTTCAACGAACATTTAAAAAAAGAAATGATTATATTGGTCCAGGCGTTGTTGAGTTATGCGGTTACCAACACATTTTGCAATTCATTTTTATATATGTAGATTAATTTGCTAAATAGATGCTTAGTGTAATTGCGATGTATCAAATATTAGCAAACCTATGAGCTATAATTACAAACGCGACGGGCAATATCACCGTTCCAACCAATAAAGCTAACGACTGCCTTATCTTGTACAACAGCGGCTGAACTGTTAAATATGACCCCCTATACAAAACCCCTGTCATAGTGATAGGAATTTGGCACTCAAAGCAATGGCGAGTGCCGTATACGAATACGTTATAATTTCAGACTAATAATATAGGGGTTTTCTATAGGAAATAGCTTTAATGCGTGCGCTAAGCTATATCTACACTTAGTACATAAAATTGAAGAGTTTGCTTGTTTGCTTGAACGCTCTAATCTCAGGAAGTACTGGTCCGGTTAGAAAAAAATTCCAGTGTTAGAAAGCTCATTTATCGAAGAAGGCCCATATATATCATCACGCTAAAATTAAATCTATATATTTTTTTAAACTAATTTTACGCGAACAAAGTCACGGGTACAGCTGGTGATAAAGAAAAATGCCTGACTAACTCGGTTAGGAATTTTCCTTTAAGAGCTTTCCCATTAAAACTACTCGCATTTTTGCAAACTCCCTATTTTTATCGTTAAGCAAGTTTCTTCGAACAAACTGTGGATATTATTAATTAAAGTATATGATGTGGAAGAAAAATCTTGTAACTTTTAACTTACGTCAGTGGAAGTTACAAAAGTTACGTAAAAGAGCACTCGGAGAAAGAAGTTTCTTCTGAGCAAAGCCATTAGAGAACTCATGAAGGGTTTTCGCGATTCTCGAGATTCTAGTGATGCCCAAACTTGAGTTTAATATTGATTTCAATCAAAGACTTTCGTTTGGAGATTTTTAGTTATTTAATTGTAATTATCAAAATATTCTACCTTAAGGTTTGTATCCCAACGGCATCCGAATTTACTTTACAGAATGCAGTCCATCTCTTCTACCGTTAAGCTATTAAGGCTCTGTAACTCATCTCTTTTTTATTAATAAGTGTTGAGAAAACTTTAGGTACCATTTTCGGCAAATTGCGCTTACGGAGGGGTATGAAATTTGGCACAATTATGGTTTATATAGAGGTGGATATGCATTCGGTAATATTTTTTTATAATATGCAATATTAATATACTAAATTATTAAAATTAAATCACACGCACATCAATGCAAAACGATTTATACCACTTATACACATGTATAATATTATGATATCAAAACGTAATCGTGACCACCTTATGTTATATTAATTGTCAAATAAAACAATATATGTCGTTATATCTAAGCATGTGATACGCAAAAAGACTATGATCTCCAGCCCAAGTTCATTTAATTGTTATATTGACTACAAAAAAAACAAAGGAAAAAACAAGACCGGCCCGATGGCGCAGTCGGCAACCTTGCCTTCTGCTCCGAGGTTTGTGAGACCGATTTCCGCGTCGAGTCTAGACGTACTATCTATATGTATTTATTTATATATTTCTAGAAAACAATTATGTATAACAGGCGTCTCTTACCTATAATACAGGAATTAAGTTGTCTATATCAGGAACAGACGTCCGCGTGTCACATAGACGTATGTATTCGTTTAATTTACGTAAAATTATGGATTTTGAATACGAAATGTTTCTTACTTATGAAAAAAAAAATTAAACTTAAAGTAACGAAGTTTTCCATTGTTGTAAAAGGTAACAAAGTAATTGAAATATTTATTAGAAATTTGATTGAATTTGTAAGTTTCAAATTGTTCTAACGAGTTTTATGGGAGCGGACGTCAGATATACTTTGTACTGTAAAATCTAATTTATAATAAGATAAACTGAATTTCTTAGGTAATTGACTTTCGCTCCGTTAATAGACGTGGGCGGTACTTTGCTGAAGGCCATGACAAGCAGTTACAATTAAGTTATTACACTTATAAGAAGAGAAAGATCCGATCCTATGATTTTTACATATATGCTAGTAGACCCGGCAGACATTGTCTTACATTACTTACTTAACATATACACACTGTAGCGGTTGCTACATAACTAGAAGGCAATGATGTCAAGTGGAAAAGGTTACACCAAAGCAAACTAGATGGCGCTGTACGGATGACGACCGCAGTTACTCATGGTAATAAATTGTAGATATATTTGTATTTGTGACTCATAACACACGTAACAACGCGGTGTGGGGAAACTTTTCAATGCAGTGGGACAGTCTAGTCTAGTTTAAAAAAAAAGCTTGGGGCTGCCGGAAATTTCTTTTTTGTCAACGTTCCTATAAGATATCTGCCGCGTCTACAAGTTAAATTTATGTTTTCTTTAAACACACTCACATCTTTATTTTCAGTCCTTAACGGAAGACGTCAATCGACAAACTGAACGCGAGAAACTATTACAAAAACGGTACGCAGAACTTCAAGCGGAGTTGGAAGATATACACAAGGGACGGCAAAGCAATCAAGTCGAACCAAAATCTATAGAAATGGACCATTAGTATAGTATACAACATACCTTATTTCGATAGGCAATAATATAAAAGTGAAAGCAATATAATGGATTTTTTATTAAATAAAGTTCAAAAAACGTGCTTTTGTCAAAAGTATAATTATCAGTCTTTCATTTTCCCCTTTCGCTTCCATCAAATCCTTATGCTCAAGACTTATACAAGCTTAACTTGTTACTTAAGAAAATAAGCCCGAATTACTTTATGTCAGCACTTGCTATAACTCTTACCTTTATGGATTTACGTATCCAAAAAATTAGAAGTATTAAAATTCTATTTTTTTTGCATTTTTGCTGTAGACTGAGATCCCTGAGTCATAAGACGACAGCTCATTTTCGAAGGAAATCCTTAGGTTCTGAGTAGAGTCTCATGTACGTATTACACTTCGTACTTGTAAAATTTGCCTGTGACCCATAGGCAGGTACCCGTGGGCAGGTACCAGGTGAGTAATGTGACGTTTAATGGTTAATTTATATATGTATTTTGTTGACTCGTGAAGTAATTTGAAAAGTATCAGCCGCTCATCAGTGCCCAGAACTTTTGTCAGACGCTGTATAGCTCTCCAAATATTAAATGAACCGCACTCTTATTTCTAGGTCTGATTTTTAAATAATATGTAGTATAATGTTATTTAAAAATCAGACTTATCAGTAAGATAAATTGTAACGAAAAAAATCTCCTTTTTTAAATTTGCCTATTGTATTCCACTGCATGGCAAAGGCCTCCTCCTTTTTGGTCCACTTTCCTCAGTCCTACTTTATCCCAGCAATGGAACGCAGGTTGGTGTTTTTTTTTTTTTTTTTTATTTGTGTCATAAAACTGGTTACAAATCAATACATAATTAAAAATTAAACAATGGTTTTTGACATTCCAGTGATTCTAACCTAATGGAAAAGACATAAAGGAGATTATCTGGATAATAGCGGACAAGACAACGTCTGTCGGATTCACTAGTATGCAAATAAAAATTCACATCCCGAGTTCTTTCATTCGATTTTGTATATTCACAAATTCAATTAGAAACGAACGATAAAGTCAATTGAAATTGAAGAACATAAAGAGCAAATATTTACTGAGAGAAGCCTTATAGCACCAAAAGGCTAAGGTAACTTCAAATGAGAAGTAAAAATATATTTGAATTGCTAATTGGAATAAGAGTCTGAGGACCGACATTTCGCGACAAAAAAGTTCACTTAGCTAAAAATGTATCTTCAGCGTAAGGTTATTGAGCGCAGAATACGGTTAAATACTTTATCTTTCATCATAGACTCCTTTTTCATGGAAAAAGGATTCCCTAAACTCATTAAGTTACTGAGTTCGATTCCAGACTACCCTAGATTATCGTCGCATTCACTCCTAGTACCATTCGTGATGTTTAATTCCCGATACAAAGTATATACTAAAATATCTGTACAACTTGTTTTAAGCAAAAAACTCATCCATACTCTTTTTTTGCCATATTCAATAGAGTTTTGGTACTAAAAGATGAAATAATCCATCGTACTGAACATTTTAAAAATGTCATTTGAATCAAAACGTATTACTCTTACCCTGTACTATATTCGAAAAGGCAATTCAGTTTTATTACTAATGGTATTAGGGCACCTTGCTGACTAAGCTCTCCTTTGCGGGGCTGCCCTAAACGGAATACGTCGCGAATTTACAAAGGACGATTTCATCGGTCAAAGCGAATGAGAAATGAATTCGCAAGGTGAACTTATAAATAGTATGTTTGCCCATTATATGATTACCCATTTCTCGTTATTAAAAACATATTTAGATGGTTATTTTGGCGTCCCTCAATATTAAGAACTTATGTATATTAATATTAAACTACGTATGAGAAGCTATTTCATTAGGCCTTTTGGCGTACATCTTAGAATAGGGTTACTCTTTTCATATTCACTTAAGTGCTATGGGTGTGATATTGATCTGTCTAGAGTTAAGACTTTACTGAGATCAATCAATGAGTGATAATCGCCAGTGATTATTTTTTTATGGTTTTTCAATTTACAAGCATAAACCCTTTATACTTTCCGCTTAAAAAGTACGTACGTTCCAAGACTGCAGCAGAAAAACTAAAAGACTTTTTACGCCCAGAAGTGATTTTACGTATCCAAATTCAAGAAAAGTCAAACCAAAATTGTGGCACACTTGCTGGCAGAATATCCACTGAAGCCCTGAATTCTTCATCCCTCGCCACTTATTGTCAGAGAACCAAAAGATCACAATTGCGACCCGGTCTCATGCCCTGGAAGAATCTTCGTAACGTAAATATATACTAAAACAACTTTTAGCTACCTAATGAAAATTTGTAAATAAGTTATCACGAAGCTGTGGAAAAGACTATATACATCACCATTTCCTCTGGAGATAGAGTGCGAATCGTAATTCGCGTGGTGTTAATCAAGCAAACTGCATAAAGTGGCTTATTCCGTTTGCTATACGCCGGAGAGTACTATTCTGTTTATAATTATTCTTTCCTTTAAACCGCAGACGTAATAAAAGTTGTTTTAAAATAGACCAGATGTTTTAATTTTTTTCTTCTTCCGACTACGCAGTAACGTTATCACTAATGACTATATAACCGATCAGAAAGAACGCCTTTTCTACTTAGAAAAAGACAGTGCAGTAATTTTGTTTGAAATTTCATTACTGCACTGCTTCTTTATTTTCATATAAATTTACCACATCGGTTTAATGTCTCCCAGTAAGTTTCATAAAAAAACATGTATGCATGGGATCAAAAAGATACTGGATGAAAATAAAAATCGACTGAATAAAACCGAAAAATGATACAAATGGCCCGCATTCTATATTTTGATACTTATTATATAACTTCGAAACTTCATATTTAGCTAGAAAAGTTTAAAAAATATAAAAAGACAGCAGTGTAGTTGAAAGAAAAGTAGATTACTCACTTTGCTTAAGTGAGTAATTAATTCACTCGTGTTAATTTATAACTCACTTTCCGCTCGGTACAATAATCTACTATTACTTTATTTTTTATCTAGCATGTGCCCGCGACTTAATCTCAGTGGGTTCTAAATTGAAACTATATCTCAATCTCATCAATCATTCTATGTTATATTAAAATATCCTGTGTTGGCTTAGGTTATGAACTAGGTACAATTATGCAAAATATTCAAATCTATTTTCCTGTATTTAGCTTATTTCATCGTGTCAAACAAATTAATCTAAATGTTTCATTATATTGCAATTGAGTGTTGAGTCTGATTTTGTCGCTAATTAAAAAATTCTAAAGTTTTAAGAGGTAAATTTCCGTCTATAACGTTCGATTAATTAACTCTATTATAACGAAAAGGTTTTCGTTATAATAGAGTTAATTAATCGAAATGGTACCTTGATCATTAATTAACTCGAATTACGAGTCACTTATTGGGCCGCGTTAACCGAGCAGGGTTTATTTATTTCATTAATTGGGTGAGGACCTATACATTTATATTCTATAAATATTATTTGACATTTTACGTATATACGTATATTTTTAATTTGCCTTATGTAGATTATATACTAAGTATACCGACAAAAATACTAAAACTTTCGTCCACTTATTTTTTCTGTAATTTTGTTATTTTTCCTTAGTTGTACTGTTCTCTACATTATACTTATTGGATCTAAATCTATAAAAGAAAAAAGACTAATATTTTTTACATTTGAGATTAATTTTTGTATGATATTTTTAAGATTTATTACGAATATCATACACACACGGACTCGTTATTAGATAATAAAAACAATATTATATACTTAAATGTAGTTGGAAGTTTCCTGTCGATGATTTAAAGCTTACCTTCAGTAATCAATGGTTGTGCATCGACAGTTGGTTTACAGCCAGGACATAGCGGGAGGGCCGGAGATGACACAGCACCGCCTTCTGCATCCACCTGAAAATAATTATGTATTGTAAATAGGTATATACGATGCCATATGAGTATTCAAAAGTTAGGAACGATATGATCGTGTAAGGTTAATCCGTTTTCTCTTTAATAAATAGCTAGCTAACTAGTGGACCTGGCAGATGTTGTCTTGCCAGAACGTTGGGTTGCTTACTATTTACTACATTCAAATATCCTATAATATTATTCCCGTTTCCTTTCCCGTTCCCGTTTTTCGTCCCCGTTCCTGTTCTATTAGAAATAATTTAATATGATGGTTAAGTATTCTTAAATTTTCTAATTTTCCACGCAATTTTCATAATTTTTACTCCTCCTTCTGACTATAACAAACGCAATAAAAAAAGATATAGTGAAATCCGTTCAGCCGTTACGCGTGATGCCGTGACCAGAGGAAATTGGGATTCATTTTTATATATATACCTAAATATAGTATCCTCATACTATGTATTGTTATTTTTTGTTAAGTTCTAATTGGCGTAATCAATAAAAAGTAAATCATACAACTTCCATTAACTCGATTAAAGCAAATACTCTATTTTTGTACATCAATATTTATACGGTTAGACCACGTTTCTATATTCCGAGTATAAGTTATAAAATAAAAGTCCTACTGGTAAAGGGGAGTTTTGAAGACGACGAAAACCCACCTAGATTAAGATTACCGCGGACAAAATTTTCAGGTCTTTACACAAACTTAGATTACAAATCGCATGACACAGGCTTAGAAGATGTTAAGACGTAGGTCAAGACCACTTACTCAAGAAGGGATTCCTTAATGACTTTAACAAAGGGGACATTGCCTTCCTGTCGCGGAGGGATAAATTTAGCAATAATGTCAAAAGATAAAAAAAGGCCACGAAAAATCCTGTTAGCATGGGTGAACTTTATAAGGAGCCATCTAATTAGTTGTCGGAATGAAAAAAGAAAAATAATGATCAAATCACGATGTCAATATAAATATAAGAACCTAATTTGGGGGTGTCCTCAATACGTTGTTCTTATGCTAACATCGACTTGGTTAAACATTGACTCGCAAGCATAAACGGGAAATTACGTGATTGCAGTTTAAACGCCGTTTGTATGCTGATGTTAATACGAAATAGCAAAACTTCACGTGTCTGTACTAACACGAAGCTATCTGCTATAAATATTTGGGAGCAGGCGTGTAGCTGTTTGTAGTAAGTAACTGCCTACAGCGTAACATAGTTGTTTAAATAAATACTTTCTCGTGTATGGCTTGGAGTACTTAAGATTCATTCCTATTACGCCAGTAAATTTATATATATTTAAGAATATTATTGCAACGTTACTAACTAACATTATTTTTTTTTATCTGTATTAATTTTGCAAGTATATATTTCAACTTTAAGACACTTGCAAGCTAATATCTCTCTCTTATCTCAGTTCTGTCTGATTCAGACAGAACTGAGATAAGAGACTAAGACCAAAGCCAGGCGAAAGCTCAACTGAAAGCACTCCGTAGATTATGTTGTTTCTTGAAACACACGCCGTATGAGCGTTATCTGTCAGTGAGATTAAAATTTCCGTTACACAATTTTATACATCAAGAGAAAGTAGAAATTATGTTAAATATGTAAATAAACATAGCGTATACATGTATGGAAGACGTTTTATATTTACATTAATTAGAATATATTTTCGTTAATACATACATGATATGTACATAAACAGACAAATTTCATATGTATTCATAATAGTCACTACTAAGGATAGTAGTATAATATCACAAATAATACTATGCTATTATATTGATGTAAATTTGAGATTTACACTTAGATGTGAAGAGCATAAAGCATTAAATAGCTAGATTCTTCATTCATGGACTAAATTTAGCCGTATGCGTGCATATGATGATAATTACATCATCCTTGATATATCTGTCAACTATGACCCTTGTTAGCTTCAAAAATGGAAGCGAATGCACGGAGATCGAATTTTGAAAACCCCTTTTACATATCTATACCGTTTTACCGAAGGACGTAAATTCGGGTCCAGTTGTAGCAGAACAAATTTTCTTTCATTTGATATATTTACGAGTAAATGAAAGGCTAACGCTTTGAATTTAATAATAAACCAACAGTTTATCTGTAAAAAATAGTTTATAAGAATAGTTGATGTATGAAGCCGACGTCATCATTTTGGTCGTGGTAGGAGGTCGTGGCCTAATCAGTGGTCGGCATTTAAGTCGATCGCTAAGTTAAGTTACTCTGGTTGCGACCGGGTGATAGATGGGTGACCCATTCTAGCACTGGTTTATATTTGATATCCGACCTCCTCCGTGTAAACCTTAAGATTTATTTTCACCAGCCGGCGAATTTCGACCGAATATAGACCAGCCGGCGATCTCTACGCGTAAATAATTCCAGGACTAGAATATTTCGTACACACCTGGTTTATAAACACCATAATGTAACAGACGATGTTTGTATGCGCCAATATCGCGTACCACAAAGCGTATCCGAGGTGAACGAGGGGCGACTTCTGTTTTTGGAACATCGAGTCGTCTTGATCTTCCAGCATCGACACATCCTTACTGCAATGTCATAATGTTAATGCTATTATGACATATGTATGTCAATATGAAACTGTGACATCAACGTAAGCAATATGTCCACGACTGCAATGTTTATTCTTCCCTTTATGAGAATATTAGTTAGGACATATAAAATTTAATACGGACGTACTGACTGACATTCAATAGTGTTACAATTATATATATATACTTACATATTTCAGAATAATAATAATAATGTGATGTTTGGTACATACAATTTTTATTATTTTAAAGTAATGTGAAATCGTGTGTTTTTTTTTAGGGACGTCGGAACCGTAATGAGATTTTCTGATCAAAAAAGGTTTGTATCTCACTCACATCTCCCGATTCGACATCATTATCTACACAAATATACATTCAATCTAGGTTTTATCGCAGGTGTATAGGTTAATGTACATACATACATAGGACTATGACACACGGACGTCTGTTCCTAAGGTGGATAACTTAATATTCCTGTTTTAGGTAACAGGCGCCTGCAATACACATTTTTTTTACAAATATATGCATAAAGATAAAACACCCAGAGTCAATGCTGGAATCGACCCCACAACTCCCGGAGCGGAAGGCATGGTCACTGCCGACTGCGCCAACGGGCCAGTCAAGTCAGTAATGTATATATCAAACATCACGCAAGACATTTTATATTCAGTTATTGCCAGCTTACAAATACGACATCAAGAGTGAAAAAAGAAGTTAAATAAAGAATAGAAAGGTTTTATATTTAATAAATACCTGAAACATAATAATAATAATTTATTGAAGTTAACAACGATACTTACCAAAATATATACAAGTTTTACATATAAATGCATATATGAACACATAGACAAATTGTGCAAAGCCCATGTACAAGCGATGATGAGAAATTATGCTAAAAGAGCATTTACTGTGATAATATCCAACGACTATAAAGCGTTCAAAAATTGTTGATGTTTTGAAAAAGAAAAGAAAGGTGGCCAAGTCCGTGTCAAATCACGCTTATATAGAAGAAATAGTAAATGAATTATTGATATTATTAAAACAATAAAGGGAAGAAGAAAATGGAATGTATAAAATCGTGTTAATGGGGTATTTTAAAAAACTGTGTCCATAAAGGCCCACTAGATCTGATGTGAAATTAATTTTTTATGTTATTTTATTACAGGATTGACAACTGGATGCCCTGGTACGAAGCAGACAGGAAATAGTTTGAACAAAACAAAATGGGGTATGTAGTTTACTAATTTCACAGTTGCAGCGAGTTCTTTGCTGCTTCTTCATTAATTTATTTACATTCCAAACCAACAGTAGACTTTTTTAAGGTTATTATTTTAATTAATCTAGTTATTTCAATTCCTTACCCAGTATATGGCTTTATCTTTTCTAAGATATCATTTTGGAATAGAATATCGAATATGGTAAATTCAAGATGGCCGCCACCAAATAAATGTTTTTACACGGCTTACCGGATGCCTTTTACACATTTCCACAAAAAACTATCAACATACAAACTTTTTTAATTATTAATTATATGTATGGTATACAGAGTTTTACTTAGACATAAAAACCGTTATGACTTATAATTTATTCTGTGCTTACTACCATAGGCCAAAGATCTTGACAACGATTACAAACATTGTGTTTAATGTCACAAATATATTACCTTACTAGCCGCACCTCGCGACTTTGTCCGTATACTTGCGAGAGCCCTTGCACCTTTTTAATCCAAATTATATAATAAACTACTTTCCTAAGTTTCACCTTTGTTCGCGCCGCGGTTTTCGAGATTTCGTGACGTGATAACCCGTCACTTTTAAGAAAACACATCGTACCGCAAACTTTGTGATAAGGCTATATTTAATGTCCTAAATAAAATCCCAAAAAGCATCCATCTCGGTAATGAGAGGTTACAGATATTGCCAGCCTCATCCCATCCTTGAGCGCGCAATGTATCGTGAACATTGGGAAGCAATCGTCAACAAAATGTTGACGCGCAAAACAAGTTAACCACCCACGATGCGCTCCCCCTGTTAGGTACTTTTAAGTTTTATTTACATTGCGGTTTACGTAAAAATGTTGAAGAAATTTGTTTCCGACTTAAAGTCGCATCGGGACAGATAGAAATAATAATATTATACAGAATGCAGTTTAAAAAATGGTAAAAAAATTGTACATTTCAAGAAAAAGCCGACGAAAAGTTTCACCACCGGGGAGTATAGGATCATGTACTTAACCCATTGGAATGCGTATCCGGTACGATGTCTTTTGCGTCCTAAAGTTATTTACAAAAATTTCAGGTTTGCTTTATGATGAGCGAGTTTTAAACAATGCCGTCTAAAATTTTCGTTTAAAAACGTTTTTACTAATACTTATAAATTGAATATTAATTCGATGATAATTATTCAAACAATAGATATATTTGTACATTTTTTTTTAAACTTTCGCGCTGTCATTATCTAAATATAAGCTTCAAAGATATTGTCCTAAAGACAGGTTCGAATCTGAAAAAGACGAAAACAAGTCGAAGCTTAATTCCTTTTCAAGTGGAATTAAATCAAACTCAACTTGAAATAAGAATAAAGTACCTAGATATGTCACGTTAGAGAAATGAAATATTTATTTTCAATCGCCATTGACTCTCGTTTTAAGAGAGCTGCGTCTGATGCATGATGCTGCGTCGCATCGTCACTCGAATAAAGATTGTAGAAATGAAGAAGTCAACATTTTTATTAGTAGATAGCGTTTCACAGGATATCGTCAAAACTCGAAAGATCGCTTCATCACCTCGATGTCCAAAAGTCCTCTCCCCGCACAACATCTTGTGAAATCAGTTGCCAGCTCCGGTGTTACTGAACTCTTTTTACTTTAAAAAAAGCGCAAATGCCGGCATCGCATCTGTGAACCTTCAATAATGAGGCTTCGGTTGTCACTCAAATGAACCGCCTGCCCGTTTACCCCTTTAGTTTAATGGAAAAAACGCACTAATTAATATTATATGACAATGGATAAATGTATCCCTCTGTCAAAATAGCCAATTGATGTTCAGACTTTCGCTCCGAGGTTGTTTGTAAATGGAGGAGATGGGACAGTTATTTAGTGAAGTGGAGCGATGTCACGAGGAATGTTTATAGAGGGATATTAAGGTTGGTTTACGAGGCGGTCCAATATTCACTTCAATAACCGTTAAAGTGGCTAATAAAGTGATGTTTTAATGGACGTTTTTCACGCTGGCTTATGACTGACAAAGAGTTTATACTTTAAGACGTAAGGAAGATGCTAATATGACGATGCGATGGAAGACACATATTATACATATAATAATGAATATACATATTTAACTTTACTTTATTACTATTACGTTATACGAAAATAGTTTTTTAATAGGCAACATTATGTGTACTTCTAGTCGTAGAAATGGGCCATCTAAGGCAGAGGTCCAATGGCGGAGATTTCGCTGTAGCAGTTCTACCATCATTAATAATAGTCGAATGATGGGTGTAAGTGGCGGTCTTATAGAAGTAGTGGGTTCCTATTTGTCTAGTAAAAATCGTTCAAAAATAAGGCAGAATAAACATATTAATATATATATTTTTTAACTAGCATATAATGTCCCACTGCTGGGCAAAAGACCTCCCCACTCTTAGACCATTCTCCTCTATCTAGAGCTAAACCAATCCACTCCGTTCCCACAAAGGAGTACAAGTTGTCGCGCCACCTCTTCTTCGGCCTACCTGGTCTACGGTGGCCATATTATATAAATATAGCTGGTTTAAAATAAATAAATATATACAGGACTATATGACACACGGACGCCTGTTCTGTAGGTAATGTCTGTGTTATAGGTAACAGACGTCTGTTATACACATTTTTTTTTTAGGTATATATAAATACATACGTATGTACAATACACCAAGATTCGAGGTGGGAATCGAAACCATGATCCCGGAGCAGAAAGCAGGGACACTGCCCACTGCGCCAACGGGCCAGCCAATCACAAAATAAAACTTCTATAGAAAAGATCCGATCACCTTACAGGTACAAATTACCAATAAAAATATTTTAATATCAATAAAAAACGATAACATTTAAAATATAACTTTATCTCCTCGTAATAAATGTTAAAAAAAAAAAAACCTCAGTCGGGTAATAACCGTATTGTAAATATTCGTTTATCTCTCGAGAAAAATAATACATCAAATTCATAAAAATGCATTTAGGGTTAGTTTACACTGATCTAATTTAATTAAATTTTATTTATTTAAGAACCATCAGTAGCATCTACACTTCATGGAATCATCTGATATTACAAGGAGTCAAATTTGTTATCATTTCATGGAGGTGCAGAGGAAGGAATCATATCAGCGCCTGGGATTTGCGACCCCGGAGTAGGTTTAAGAGTACACTTTAAAGTGTTCACTGACACTCACCTTCACTGCCAGTGTTTCCTTCCCTGAATAGCCAAATCGGGCATTTTTCAACTAGAGTGGTTTACATAGTCACTTTTACTTTTAGAAAAATAAGTGTCCACACAAAAATGACATATGAAAATCAAAAAAAAAACTGTTGAAGTCAACGCCGAAAATGTCGCGGGTTACAGCTAGTTTTAAAATAAATTTGTCAGCCAAGCTTTATAATTATTATTCACTAGTCGTAACCCGGGACTTCGTCCGCGTAAAATTAGGTGAAAAATTTTAGCGTGATGATATGAAGCCCGTAGCTCTCCTCGATAAATGGGCTATCTAGTACTGAAAGAAAAGAAGAATATTTTTCAAATCAGACCACTAGTTCAGGAGATTAGTGCGGTGAACAAAGGATGCCTTATCTCTTAAAAGAGATTTCTTCCAGAAACCCTTAAATAGTAGGAGATTAATGTGAAGAAGGGGTGTAGGTACAGTAAATATAATAAAGATATATGATGTATTGATGTGTTATATATAATTACATAATATATACAACAGTACATACATAATTATTTATAATTCATATACTACATGAATAATTATTAGAATATTTTTTTATTAGTTGGGTGAGATATATATATATATATATATATTTATATCTCACCCAACTGAGTTAATTGTTGCGGGCTGTTAATTTTAACCCTCATAATTTTAACTTTTAATTCGTAATTTTTTTAACCAAATTATGTAATAATTATTTCAAATACTAATTACTGTTACTATTCATAATAAAGGTCGCACAGAGAGCCATGTAGAGAACGATGCTTGGTGTTTCGCTGCATGATAGATTTCAAAATGAGGTGATACGCAGGCAAATCAGAGTGCGGTCAATTTGCGAATCTATCTACATCGCTCTCAAAATGTGCAAGTTGAAGTGGCAATAGGCAGGTCACTTAGTCCCATGGAGAATTTAGTAGTAGTAGACGTAGTAAGTTCTC
Organism: Charaxes varanes; assembly: GCA_024363005.1. Taxonomy (NCBI): domain Eukaryota; kingdom Metazoa; phylum Arthropoda; class Insecta; order Lepidoptera; family Nymphalidae; genus Charaxes; species Charaxes varanes. Next base: position 69,975 of record JANCMC010001175.1, read on the forward strand.
GAGTGGCGACGACGAATGGGAAAACAATAGACAGGACGTGGTCCTACCAGGTGGACTGACGATCTAGTCCGGGTTGCAGGAAGTTGTTGGTTACAAGCGGCACAACATTGCCATTCGTGAAGACATCCCCAGGCTGAAATGATGATGGCGATGATTATTTTTATACACTAGCTGTGCCCGCGACTTTGTCCGCATAAAATCAGGGGAAAACATTTAGCGTGATGATATATCGCCTAAAGCCTTCCTCAATAAATGGATTACCGATTGAAAGAATTTTTCAAACCGGACCAGTTGTTCCTGAGATTAGGGCGTTTAAATAAACAAACGTACAAATAAACTCTTCAGCTTTATATATTATTAGTTTAGATAATTTATTCATATAGACTTTACAGTACTTATGAACGTCATATCTATATTATAGAACTGACTTTTATATTTTTTTAATATTTTTTAAATATATATGACACATATTCCTAAGGCAGCTTAGACAGCTTAATGCCTGTGTTATAGGTAACAGCCGCCTGTTATACACAAATATATATATATATATATATATTGGAAATATAAATACATACATATGGATAATACACTCAGACTCGAGGTGGGTATCGAACCCACGACCCCCGGAGCAGAAGGCAGGGTCACTGCCCACTGCGCCAACGGGCCAGGTTACCTCAGAACTTTCGACTAGGTGGTGCCATATGCATTGGTTTAGTGGGGCTCCTATTTGGCTTGATATCAACTTCAACACATCAGTAGGTGTCTACTAAATCGTACGAAAGTATTAATTATTTTATGCCTTTTAGTTCCTTGACGTAATTTATCTGTTTAAAGGTATTCCATCACTCATTTGTCATAATATTTTAATGTACCGTCCATTATTTTAAGACATGAAGAAAATTAAATTTCCGGGGCATTGGACAGACGCATTGATGTAAAAACAAAGTTTAAATTTTTGTCTGATGTACGAATATAACTCGGAACGCAACGAACTTACTTACGTATGAAAGTATTCTTGAATTATAATTACGAGAGCTAGGTGTCTATAAAATTCTACTGTTGCTATTATCAAGTTTACGAATGTTTAGATAAGTTTACTTTTCCTTCCTTAAACTATGCTTGTCGGTTTTACTCTTAAGGGGTCATCCATAAATTCCGTCACACGTTAAGGAGGGGGGGAAGGAGTCACTAAAATGTGACATTGTGTGATGACAGACAGAGGGGGGGGGGGGGTCAAAGGCTTTGTGTCGTCACATATCAAAATTAAAAAAAAACAAAATTGAAAAACTGAAACTGCTGCGTTTAATTTTTTTTTAATGTTGCTAATGTGACAATCTGTGACAAGGCGGGGGAGATTAAAAAGTCGTAAAATTCGTGTGAGGGGTTTTTTTGGATGACCCCTAATCTGGTGCATAAAGGTGATGAGAACTAGATAAAGAAATAGGAATAGGACATGGTGATTGAGGAATAAATAAAACTTCGTTGTATAATTATGCAGTAATTTTATTGTTAAAGTGTTGAGCCCGCATGTTATAGCTCTACGCTGGGGCGGCTACAAAAACCGTGTTACGAATAATAACAAACTGTTCGCTTAAAAACTACAGTTTATTGCATAACGGATCCATTTTTGTCAATATCATTTAATATTAACTGGTCTGCTAAATGTTGCGTTGTCAGGGTTTTTTTATATTACAAGGGACAAGCGAGCAGGTGATTCACCTAAGTAGACCCTCAAGTCAACCACCACCCATGGACATCTACAAAAGTAGAAGGCTTACAGGCCTTTAAAGTGGGGTCTAGGCCACCGGGGACGCCCACAAACCGAACGAAATGCGACAACAACACCATCAATTGCCGTGACAGCATTGCCGCCACTTCACGCTGACCTTATGTGAGAAAAGGGTACTGGTACTCGGACGCGCCGGCACAATTTGACAAATGCGACACGTTTGTAGAACCGCATTCGTCTCTTTATTTCTAAGAAATATTTTAAAATTTATTAAAAAAAAATAAAGCATTGGATGATAAATTTATAATTTACAGGTTATTGGCTGTTTTTCGGTTATTTGCCTACTAACTAACATAAATGTTCGGTTAATAAGAAACATCTATAATAGCCTTAGTATTTAAAAGGTTACATACATTTTCGTACAGCATAGTTTTAGAAAACTTTATGCCGCCTTTCAGTATTTATACTTTAAGCCAATTAGAAGGTTTGGAATTGATGAAATAAAATTAATTCCTCAGTCTTCTTCTTCGTAGCTTCAACAAGCTGTTTTGAGTCTTCAAATACTACTGATTGTTTATGTATCAAGCCTTATTGCTTTTTTTTAATTAGTTCGTGTATACGGAGGTAGATCAAACAAGTGCGCCTTCAATAAGTGCTGTTTGTTCTTAAAAAACAATTTTTTTTATATAGAAGCTTTAGTCTGCTTATATTTATGTTCACCAGTTTGATTTTAAGAAATGCCTATATAATTTGGTTGGGACTTTAATCTCTTCTTCCTAGCGCTATCCCGGTCAAGTACCAGGGTCCGCATAGATTGTATAGGATGTGGCTGTGGGGTGAGTTAAGATGACCGAATGCCATCTAAGTTCATCCTCGGAACCCCCATGATCCCTACAAATTCGCGACTATTACATTAATCGGGTCCCACTGTTTCACGTGCCTTTCGAAACACGAAGGAGGTCAGATATCGAATATAAACCAGTGTTACAATGGGGCACCTATCTATCATATCAGCAAGAGCTACTTAACCTAACGATAGACTCAAATGCCGACCACCGATTAGGCCACGACCTCCAAGAATTCCTCAACTTACATATGTAAATGTAATAATAATATTAGTTTTACCCATAAACATCTGGAAGTCTGTCTGCACGAAGGCAATGTACACGGAGCCAACAAGCTTGCTCGTTATAGAAATTAAGCAGAGAACTGAATCATGAAATCCCAAGTATTTGCTGAACACGCTGATGGAAAATAAAGCCCCTGAAATGAAATAATATTATTGTTAATTCATACAAAAATTTTTGATAAAAGATTACATAGCAATTCGACCTTCTCAGAAGAGACAGAAGTATGACTTGAATCGCCCGTTGACGCAATTGGCAGTGACGGTTTAATTAAATGTTTCTTTACATAGACTCTCGTATTTTACAAATAAAATGAGATTGCATTAAAAATAATAATAGCAAGTTGTCTACCTTAGGAACAGACGTCCGTGTGTCATATAGTCCTATATATTTATTTATATTTATTTATTTATTTATGTATCTGTCCGAAAAAACGTTGCCTGATCAGTTAGTACTAAGCATCGTCTTTTTCGGAGATATGGATTGCCTTTATATTTATATTATGAATACTTTTTATATAATATTTTTTTATTATAAGACGTCATTGATCGCTGGTCGTAGCAATATGAATATTTTATTCCATTTTGCTTGTATTTCTAGTTTTATGTCACGGAGCGTTAACCGGCTTCATCGGAACTTATCAATGACTAGAAATTACTCCAGGCTCTGTATGCTTTTTGCTATAAAATCAAATCAAATCAAACAAAAATTCATTTATTCACTTAGGTTTTTACGACTCTTCTGAAATTCATTTTTAAAGTAATGTGTGTTATATTCCGATATAACTTTTTATATATTACAGTTTTTTTATGCAAGGTGTCCATAATCACTTATTATGAATTAAGGAGCCTGGTAGAATCAAAGTGTTGGTTGGCTTCCTGTCATATAAAGGAATCAAAGTCCTTCCAAAGTCCAGAACCGTGCGATTTTCTAGAAACTTCTTACCTCGCACAATTCCTTTGTAGAATCTGTTACTGTCTTCGGTATTTCCGAACCGATACGACTCAGGGACCTTCAAGATATGAGTATACTCATTAGTCAAAGACCAGCTCCGCATATGCAAGTCTCCTAGCATTGCAGTAGTCCACGAGCATAGGTAGACTCGAATGAACCTTCGGCACGTTTGCCCCTTGTTATATATGTAAAAAAAATTAAGATGTCTCTCCTGTGGAGTGTAACGTAGTAGAAGTTAGTACGTTATACACAAACAGACAAATGAATTCATATGATTTTTTATACATATAGGATTCTGTATATGTTCATAATATTGTTAATCGACAATTTAAATGCTACTGTTATAAACAGCATCCTAATGTTATAAGAAGATGTTCACTGAATAAATTTACTGGTTAATTAGCGATGATTGCATACTATTGCGTACGAGTAATTTAGAATAACTGTTCATAAAGCCAGGCTATGCTACGTGGAAACCCCTTTTGAGAAGATAAATAAATATATATTTAAATATATACAGGACTATATGATACAAGGACGTCTGTTTCTAAGGTAGACAACTTAATGCCTGTATTATAGGTAACAGACGCCTGTTATAGACAAATATTTTTTTGTAGAAATTTATAAATACGTACATATACGTAATACATGCGGTGGGTGTATATACTCAAAATAGTCCAAGATATAAGAAAGCATACTGAATTCATATTGAATTGTTAAAACACAGGCAACGGGCCAGGGTTTGAACCTTATAGGTTTTAGTCCATCCTTTTGCCGTTGAGCTATCAGCATTAACTATTCATATTTTAATTACAATTTTGTGCTGACTCTCGCACACATTCTGGGGAAGCCTTTGCCCAGCTGTGGGACATTACAGGCTAATTTTAAAAAGTATACGGAGTAAGGCATCCCCTTATTGGACAGCTGTCGAGCGCGTAAATTAAATTAACACTTTCAGATTCGTCATACTTTAAAATCAGGCCATATTATAATCAGTTTTTTTTTTAACTTGTCTATATTATACAAAAATGAATCTTTATCTTCTGTAACGGCTGGATCGATTACGCTAAGTCTTATTTGTTATGTTTACTATTGTCAGGAGAAAATTCTTGTAATAGAAAAAAAATAAGAAAATTTTAGAATACTTGACTGCAATTTTAAATTATTTCTAATGTAACCTTAGCGCTTGGAACAGGATCGGGTAGGGAACGGAAAGAGAAAGGGAACGGGTCCTGGAAAAATATTATATAATGTAGTTTTCAGTAAGTAACCTAACGTTTGGGCAGGATGGCGTTTGCCGGGTCCGCTAGTATTATATTAATTTTAACTTATATCTAGTTGTTAAATTATTAGAAGATCAAGATATGTACAAAATAGAAAGAGATACAATATATTTCCAGGTGTTTATTTGAGTGCAGTAATTTAGCAAAATTTTGTACCTTGGAAATACTTTTAATAAAACAGAAGTGAATCCATAGTAGCAGAAGAGGATAAAGTTGTTCACGTCAAGTAGAGTCCGACGCGACCGTTCAATGTCATTTGCTTTTACAAAAGTTCACGCGACGAAATAATAATTTGTATAATTGAAAGTACATACATCTTATAAATATATATATTTTTTAATTAACTGACGCAAATACTGCACGCGATATACTCTTTAGTCTAGGCGGTTTAATTTATAAACAGCCACATTTAAATGGAATGGAATTTTAAAAAACCAGATCCTTAGGATTTTAAGAAAAATTTTAAAAACCGAAAATGTAAGCAATATCGGTTAATATATTATGTTTCTATATATCCTAATTAGAGTATATTTTATTACTCATAGTTAGTCTTGATGTTATCTACGTTTCTGTGATGAATTACAAACAATTTAACACATGAAGTTTCATAATTATATCTGATAAAAAAGATGTGAATTGTAAGAGATATAATATAGTGGCAGAAAAGAAGAAGTAGCAGTATGGACTGGTTGGATTGGATTGGATGGAAATAAGTTTGGGAACCACTGGACTATAGGGGGAGTGACAATAGCAGCTAGGGCACACCGGGGTGGCGTAGCCGTAGTGGATCGGACAGCTAAAAGGAAGATCCACCCCCTGGAAGGAAATTACAAATAATAAAATAAAATAGAAAACACACCTCAATTTGGGCTCAGGCGGCGCCTCCAGTCCGAGCCGGACCTTCTCCTGTTCCTCCTTCCAGGCCTCTCTTCTGCTCTGTCTTCTCAACTTCTTCCTCTCCTTCTTCGTGAGGAACACCGGCATGTACGTGGGTTTCAACGGTTCCGCTGTAAAGAGAAACCAAATTTAATCTACATTGTTTTTTTTTTAATTTATTGGGTTTATACCAACAGCTTAATGCATTTAAAACATACGCAATTTAGAGAACACACACATAATATTAGGGCAAAATGTTAAGCTACTTAGAGGTAAACACATCATACACGATACAGCTTAGGGATACGAATTATGGACCTTCAAGAAAAGAGCATACTCGTTTCTCAAAGGCCGGCAACGCATCTGCGAGCCCTCTGGTGTTGCAGTTGTGCATGGGCGTCGGTAGTCCCTTAGGAGAACCGCCTGCTCGTTTGCCCCTTGTAATATAAAAAAAAAAAGCTAAGTGGAATAAAAAAAATTAAAACCACACACATTTTATATATGTATCAATTTCTTTAACCCTTTCTAAAATAATTACTGGAGAAAAAAGTTAAAGGATTTTAAAAAAAATGACAGTAAATATTACACCTAAAGCGGGAGTTACGCTATTATTTGTTTTCGGTATTTAATTCCGATTCCAATATATAATAAAGCTGAAGAGTTTGTTTGTTTGTCTGTTTGCTTGGACGCGCTTATCTCGGGAACTAGTGGTCCGATTTGGAAAGTTCTTTCGGTGTCAGATAGGCCTAGCTGTAGGTCAACGGGAGATGTAACTTAAACGACCATATCTGTTGATTGCGTTTGTTTGCTAATTGACACTTAAGAGGGTCGATTTTTCACCGAACCGCAGACCTCAGTATTTGGTATTAATTGCAACTTTATACGTCCACGCATTTCCTGAGAAAACTGGTCTTTACAAACAGACAGACAGACAGACAGACAGATGGACGGACAGACAACGAAGTGATCCTATAAGGCTTTTTTTTCTTTACAGGTACGGAAGCCTAGAAAAGAGTAACAGATCACCCAAGTCGCTGGCATCAGCTATGTAGCTTATGACAAAATTTAAAACGTAAAATTAATTAATATCCAGGGGGGAACGGGAACGGGAACGGGACGGGGACGGGCATGGGAACGGGAACGGGAACGGGAACGGGAACGGGAACAGGAACGGGAACGGTAACGGGAACGAGAACGGCAACGAGGATGATATAGGATAATAGAAGTAAATAATAAGAGGCAGAACATAGTCCGCCGGGTCCGCTAGTAGTATATAAAACAAGACGTGTAAATATATTGAGAGTTCTACAATCTATATGGATCGATATAAAGTAGATTCATGTACCAATATGCATGCCTACAATGTTTACATTGCATTGAAATGTAATTCAAGGTGTCGGCTAACCTAATTTGAATGTAAACAGAATTGCAAATGTGACGAGGACCTAAATACCTATCAAGGGACACATGTGGTTACATAATACATGCGTTTAATTATGTATAACACGCCTTTTAATTAACTATTTAACGAATTGTTAGGACCGACATCAAACGCTCCGATGACTATGACATTTGACCAACATTATAACCTCGATACGCGAGTTTAAAGCTGTAAGACACAAGGTTTAATCTTTTATATAGTTAGAATTTTACTAATATATACAAATTACGCGTCATGTTGTTTGTCCCCGATGGACTCTTAAACTACTTAACCGATTTTAACTAAATTTGCACACTGTGTGCAATTTGATCCACCTTGAAAGATAGAATAGCTTACATTTCATTTTATAGTCCCAGATAGAAAAGAGTCACTGAAATTTATGAACGTGCATAACTTCCGAACGACTACAAATTGGGTAATTTGTTTTTTTTGTGTTCGTTATTCTTATAACAAGGTTTGTATACTAAAAAAAGGAATGGCAAAACGAAAGGGAAAAGGTAATGAAACGGAAACGGAACGGGAAGGAGGAATAATATTATAAGATAATAAAATGTAGTAAATAGTAAGTAACCCAAAGTTTGGGCAGGACAACGTCCGCTGGGTCCGCTAGTTTATCTATAAATTTTCTGTCTAATAAATCGTACGCGAGAATATTCTTATTATTATTCAAATGGCTTCACAAATATACGGACACAACTATTAACCAGTAACATTAAAAAAAAACAGGCCATATTCTTATAAAAGTCTGCTTAAATTACAGAGGATGTGGCTGTGGGGTGAGTAATGCGGGAGTCAGATATAGCTTCATTTGATTGATCATTTCAATGATCATGTAGTGCGGCCGGTGACTTTTTGTAACTGTACAAAGTTTTGTAGTACTTTGTGGACTTCAAGGACAAAAGTGTACAAACACTATGAGCTATGTCTGGCTCCGGTATTGTGTTAATCGAATTCCGATTGACGCTATCCCCGAAACGTCTACAATCTCACGGCTAATACTCAGAGACGATTAAAAGAAAGCTATTAATTTAATAAAATAAAAGAAGAACACTAATCTGTTTAAATACAGTATAGATTTTAAAACCATCCAAATTTAAAGCGAAACGGTCCCTGTTTTGTATCCCCTCGGGGCAGATGCATATCAGAGGGCACTTTATTAAGCAAATACCATTTTATGTCTCCCATTAAATAAAGAGCACTTGCGAGTTCGCTTTATGGAAGCTCCTCAGTTATTTAGTAATTGGTACCAATTGAGAATAATTAAAGAGACATCTGCAAGAGACGGTTTTGATGTGAAAAATTAAATATGCGAGATGGGGGAGAGGCGGGGCTGGGTTTAGATCTATTTCTAGTTTTGAAGGGTTGATATTATCGTATCTGTTTTAAGTAACCTTTCTTTCTACCTCTAATTATAATCAGTTTAAAATACCGACCATTTGTTTTTGTTATTTTAAGATTATTAATTGGTATTTTATTTCATTATAGTGTATTCACTGTCAGAAGAAAAAAAAGCTTGGATTTTTCGTAATAGATAAAAAGCCTTTTTAATTTAAATGCTTTAACTACTCAAATATTTTTAAAAAAAGGTAAACCCTAGGTACCAGTCATCCCCCACCACTATAGACCACTAGACACAATATAGACCACTCTTCCCATCAATTTAAAGCATTGAACAATCGCAAAATAAAATGCGTGGGACGTAGGGTAACTTAGGAGTATAATATGATTTTTCATAGAAGTATTTGCGAAGAAACATCAAACGAGTTCAAATTTGGTGCGGTTACGCCGTTTTATAACGGAGTTCCTATGACTCCCTTTCCACTCCATCATCAGAGCAGCTCCATGTCACTATATTATTGTATTGTCACCAATGATACGTAAGTTCACCATATTTGAGCCTAATCGAACACCAGGAAGTGGTTCTTATATGACTTTCAAGTTTTGACCCAAAAAACAAACACTTTAAATTTTTTTTGTCATAATATATCATCATAATAACGATTTTGATGATAAATGATGATGAAAATGTGATGATAAATTGATGGTTATCAATTACAAGCTCCAATCCGCGATTTTGTCCGCGTTATTTTATACAAACTTTCTACTCCTGTTTAAAAATTTATTTTCGCGACAAATAACCTATGACCTTCTCCAAGGTCCAATGTATCTCTATACCGAAATTTCATCAAAATTGGTACAGCGGTTTTGTATTCAATACAATTGGTTCAAATTTTTCAATTCAATATCTGACCCTTATATTACAAATAGATATGTAGAAAATATTTTGTATATTAAAAAAGTATTGATAAAATATCGTGATAAAAACAAAAAAGATAATAAAAGCAGAGAGTAGAGTTATTACCCAATAATGCCCATATAACTGCGCCTATCACGAAGGCCATCACAGACGCTAATTAAATTGTATGTAACAATAAACAGAACTATTAAAAATATATAAAAAAAACACGTCCACAGTATGATGAAGTTTTGACTAAACTGTCCCTATGATAGCGGCGCGCGCGCCGACAATAGTCCTGTTCATACGAACAATGAATGTGCGACAAGCGGATCGACTAATATTTGCCCTAAATATATCAGGGCTTTCCCTGATAAATGATTATTTAATTACTTTGCTAAGGCAAGGCCAGATGAAGCGATTATACTGCAATGAAGAATATTAGGTTACTATGAATATGAGGTATCGTGAGGAGCTCGTAGCTTAATCAGTGATCGGCATTTGAGTCGATCGATAGTGGGTTTTTCTGCAATTTAAGCGGATTCTTATACTAGACCTTAGCGTAGCAATCCAATTTCTCGGTCGACTATACATATTTTTAAAGTTAGTATGATTTATGTATATGATAATATTCACTATCACTCTTGCCCCAAACACTAAAGTTCATGACTGACCGAGATAAGACAAACACTAAAGTTCTCAACTGATGTCATGTCGTATTATGTAACAATGAATTTTATTTTTTGCATTACTTTATTATTTACCAACTGATTATTGAGTAAAATTTACTTTGTAGTCAGAATTAGGAAACCCCAATTATTTCAAATACTTTGTATAAATTAAACTCATGCAACTTAAAATCATTAAACTTTGCAGTCATGCCTTATCTTAGAAAGTTGGCGTTTTAATATAACTTGGTAAATGGTACAATGATAAACACAGGTACGATCTATACCAAGGTATAGATCGTACCTGTGTTTAACCGTGTCCATACAAGTAATACTTATTATAAATAGGAGTTCACATTTGATAAAGCTTAATTTGACCGCTATAAATGCGATTTAACAGTCAGTTCATAATTCCGCACACACGACAGTAACTGACATAAATGAATCAGCATTTAAAATTTATATTTGTCACTAACTGTACTTCGCTCAATTAAAATTAATCCTTGATTCCGCTGTATAGAGTATATATTTTAGTGTTTACCAGTAGCATTAAAGTGATTTCACTACTTTAATGATTTTTTTTTGTATTTGTTACACAACTTATTTAAATTCTTAATCGTTCATTATTATGTATATTGGTGTATAGCAAGTAAATTAAAATGACACTTATATTTTAATGATTAAAATTATTTTATCCTTAGAAAATAAAATGTTAACAATATATATAATTACTACTGATGAATATGAAGGAAACTTGTGCTTTTTTGCGTTCCTATATTGAAATGGACGCACTGTTTGTTAGGGAATAACTATTAATTAAAGAGAGCCCTTAAAATGATTCCGTGTTTAATAAGAAGCGTTAGGGCCAAGATAAGCTTTTTGTATCATGGATTTAAGTTATGATTTATTTTGTTATACATTTTCAACAAAATTAAAAGGGGGAGGTTTTTGCTCAGCAGTGGGACTCAATAGGCTAATGAAAAAGAAATATTCTATCTTTAAAAAAGGAATTCCCTGCCTTGTATAACATCACTGCGAATCAGTGGCGATAGAGACACCTTTAAGAAAAGAGTATACTCAATTCTTAAAGGCCGGCAACTCATATGGGAATCATATTATAGCGCACTTGTTAAATTTAATACAATGCATGTCGTGTTTGCTTTCAAACGATTTGTACATAGCTTTTAAGAAAATTATTTTTAAATTGTGTGATTTTTTTAAAGTAGCTAGCAGACCAATAAATAAATAAATACTTTCTAGTCACTTAGATAAGCAGCCTGCCGGTTTGCCCTATATAATGTACATAGAAAAATATGTCTGAGAACAAGGACAAAACCACGGCCATATCTTTTGATTGCGTACACATAGAGAGTTGATATTCACAGCATCAAGATAGAAAATCTATATTTCGTATTAATTTCAACTTTGTACCTCAACGCATTCCTGAGATAAAAAGTCTTTTGACAGACAGACAGACAGGCAGACGGACGACGATGTGTCAACAAGTGATTCTACAAGGGTTCCTTTTTTCCTTTGTAGATACAGAACTGTTACGGGGCGCAATGGAGTCTTGATAAAAAAAATATACTTTGAAGTATTGGTTTTAATTAAAACATAGATATTCCTGTATCATATAGTCCTGTATATATTTATTTATATATAATTGCAAAGAATTAGCAAGATGTGTGCAAATAGAACTATAAGCCGAATCTGCACCTGCGTCATTATCTCGTTATTCATATCATAACATCAGCACCTCGAGGTGTCGTCATGTAAATTGGGCAACGGGTGGAATGAACGAATCAGCTAAATAGATAATATGTATCTCTTATTCTTCCTAGCGTTATCCCGGTTAAATACCAGGGTCTGCTTAGATGTGGCTGTGGGGCGCGTTAAGATAACCAATTGCCATCTGACGTCATCCGCAGAACCGCCACGATCTCTACAACCTTACGACTAATATCACAAAGTGACATTAATCGGGTCCCACTGTTTTACGTGCCTTCCGAACTGCAATGGCCATTTGCGGCTATGAATAAAACATACGCTTAGGTTTGCAGTATTCGATTCTGCTAACATGTGTTTTTCGTATTCAACAATGGAAATTACAGATCGACAAATGTTTTTAAGACCATCATATAATTTTATATAAGCTATCTGTTATCTATTACTCTGATTGTGTTTTTACTCTGATTGAAGCTGAGTTATCCCTTTCAGACTAATGCCAGCAATATATCTATTTAAATATTGCTTAGTGGTTTTTTACTCTTTTGTGTGTAGTAGACTTAAGTTTTTAGTTATAGTGTTGTTGTTTCTTTATGTCTGAATAAAGTTTCTTTCTTTATTTCTTTCTTCTTTCTTTATTATTTAGATGTTAACTAGATATGTCCGTTTTATGTCATGACAAGTCAAGGTTATAGATTTTCTTTCTCGCACATAACGTATATGTATATAACACACACTCTCTCATATACACTCACACACCCAATTTATTTTAAGCAATTTTTGATTTAATTTCTCATTATTTAGATGTTATCTAGATATGTCTATAATATGGACAACTCAAGGTTATAGATTTTATTTCTCGCACATAACATATATGGATATAACACACACTCTCTCATATACACTCACACACACAATTTCTTTTCAGCAATTTTTGATTTAATGTCTCTATGGCTTTACTCATGCAACGTTCGTGAGTCACTCGACAGATATATCAGCGCTGCAGACTCGCTTGTCGGCAGCATAAACGCTGAGTCTGGGCCTTTTTGCCGCCTAGACGTATATATAAACAAATATTTTATCAAACTAATTTGTAATTATCTAGGTGACAAATAAATCTTGTTCTTTTTTTAAAGACCCAGAGGGAACAGCTAAACCTAAGATATAACAGTAAATGCTTAGAACTTTCACGAGCAAAACTATGAATGTCTAACTTTTCTTGGACATGGTCACGATGCGGCAAAATTTATGAATAGAAAAGAATAGAAATAGCGTACAGACTATCATTAAGTTATAATTAATTGAAATTTAAAACATTATTTATTCAACAAGTTTCTTTTAGCGTTAGTACATTGAATTAGTAACATTAACAAGGTTTTTCAAAATCTAGATTCAAGAGACAAGAACTTCGCTCTCTTATAGAATTTATAACCATTCTTCTTATTCTTCCTAGCGATATCCGGGTAGAATATCAGGGTCCGCTTAGATTGTAGAGGATGTGGCTGTGGTGCGAGTTAAGATGACCGATTGCCATCTGACGTCATCCTCGATTTTAACGCTTTTTTAACGCACGATAAAAAAGCTCTCGTGCGAATTGAGGCTAATATTGACAGTCTTTAAAGCTGTGTAGAGGGGAGGGGGGGGGGGTAATCACCGGCCGTGCATCCCCACCGACCTTGTATTGATCGAGTCACTGCAAGGACTATTTAGGTATTTTTACCATAAAGAAATGGTACAATAGTCCTTATTGAGGAGATCGTAGCTTAATCAATAGCCGGCATTTGGGTCGATCGCTGGGTTAAGCACTTCTTAACGCGGCCGAGTGATAGATGGGTGACTTGTTCCAACACTGGTTTTTCAAATATCGGATATTGGTGAAGTGACGAGTGAGTTCTATAGTGGTTTGGTTTATATTTTAGCCTCGCTACTACCTCCTAAAATACCCTGACTAGGGTCAGTGGTCGGCAGTTAAATCGATCGCTAGGTTAAGCAATTATTATCGCGGCCGGGTGATAGATTGGTAACCCGTTCTAACACTTTATTCCGGATAATCTCCGAAACGGCTGGACCCATTAGGACGAAACTTTTACTGGTAGATAACTGATTTTTAAAAAAGCTATTCTAGTTTTGGACAACATAATTAGAGTTCCGCACCAAAAATTAAAGACCCTAAAAAGGTTTTACAAAGTCACGGAACACACGCGGACGAACTCCCGGGCTACAGTTAGTGCCAAACAATATTGCGAGTAATGTAACACACAATTAAATGTTCATAGCTTGCGGGCTCAAAACCAGATAATCTTAATTACTCACGTACCGACATCCCAGATAATAAGATGTAATCTAAATTAATGTATGCGTGTAATACGAGTTTGAATTCATATAACCAATATAAAGAATCCCATAAAACTTGCTGCAAGCCTTTCTTATCGCCATTTATAATCATAGCGAGTGTTTAAACAAAACAAAAATATTCAATACAAAATAAGAATAACTGTTTTTTTTAAGGGTTTCGTAGTACTACAAGGAACCATTATAATTTCGTTCTGTCCCTCCGTCTATCTGCCAGCAAGGCGGTCATACATTTTCAATCATTCTACATTTCTAAATATAAAAACACTTACAATACTCCTTAAATTCCAATTTTTAGGGTTCTGTAGTGCTAAAAGGAACCCTAATAATTTCGTTCTGTCCGTCCGTCCTGTCTGCCCGTAAGGTTGTCCCCCCTAGCATTTGCAAACTATTAGACGTAGAGACTTGAAATTTTCCATGTTGATAGAACATGCTAAAAACTCATTAGGAAAATTATTCTGCGGCTGTTACCTATAACACAGGCATTAAGTTGTCTACCTTAGGAACAGACGTCCGCGTGTCATATAGTCCTATATATATTTATATTTTTATCCATAGATAGTTCCAACGTACACTAGTAACATCTGAAATAGTTAAAAATTAAAAGAGAGAGAATAGTTCACATTGCAAAAATATTTTGATAATTTTTCCGTGTCTACTATATCAAATGCTAGATGTGCCCGCAATTTCGTCTGCGTAAAATCAGTTAGAAAAAGGTTTAATTTTATCCCGATGGTATATAACCTATAGCCTTCCTCGATAAGTGGGCTATCTAACACTGAAATAATTTTTCAAATCGGACCAGTAGTTCCTGAGGTTAGCGAGTTCAAATTCAAATAGACAAACATGCTTTATATATGAGTATAAATATAGTTTTTTTGAATGTAAAAACAATAATCTTCATTAAATTAATTATCATGTCCCAGCAATAGGACATTACTGGCTAAAGATATAAAAATATATATCCTTAACATGGTTTGCAAAAATATATATCCCTAACAAAGTAAAAAGAAATTGTTGTAGAAATGGAGTAAAAAAAATGGATTCAAGATACTCACTAATGGTTTGCATTAGGAGTCGTGCAATTTGGATTCATAATCGGAAAATTTCCTTTTTCAAAGTAAATTAAAATCGAATCTTAAGTATGAGGAAAAATTTCGACTCCTTAATTTCCACTTCAGAATAATGGAGTGATTGTTAAGAAATTCTATTCGCTTCCTTTAAATTATTAATGTAATCGGGGGTCTATTGTTGCAATGGGGAGGTCTTTTGCGCTCCTACACCGCAGAACCTGGGATGAATTATGAACGTTAATTAAACACTCGAGATGACAATGGTACTCACAGTATCAAACCAACCTGTCCCTAGAATCAAACTAGTATCTTTTTTTCACTCATTAAATTTTTCATCTTATTAATTACATTTTTAAATACAAGGTGTAAAAGACATCGTACCTCAAACTTTGTGATATTTATTGTCCTAAATAAAATCACAAAAATCATTAATCTCGGAGATGAGGGGTTATTGACATCCTCTTCCCATTCTTGAGCGCGCAATGTATCCGTAAACATTGGAAAGCAATCTGCGCGTCAACATTTTATTGACTGTAGCCTTCCTATAGCCTTCCTCGATAAATAGGCTATCTAACACTAAAAGCGTTTTTCAAATCGAACCAGTAGTTCCTGAGAGTAACGCGTTCAAGCAAACGAACAAACAAACTATCAATACCGATGCCGGCGAGCCCTCCGGTGTTGAAGTTCATGGGCAACTTCAACACCGGAGGGCTCACAGATGCGTTCCCGGCCTTTGAGATGAGAGAATGAGTATGCTCTTTTCGTGAAGGTCCCTAAGTCGTATCGGTTCGGAAATACAGACGCTGGTAATTGATTCCACAGAGAAATTGTGCGAGGTAGGAAGTTGTGGACTTTAGGACATCGAGGTGATGAGGGACGAATTTCAAATTTTTGACGTGATGTCCTGTTGTGGAATGCAGCTGCCGGTATTATTCCGGTATTTATTTCTTGAAATAATTAAGTGTTTGCAGAAGGAGATATACCTGTGTTACATCAAGCATACTCAGATCGATACCAGTTCGCGTTAAGGCGCTATAAATACCTGGAATCGTGTCTGCTTCTAGCGTAGTCACAGTTACCGTGCGTCAATTTTTCGCTGTTATTGACATGAAATAAACACATTTTTACGACGCTCTGTTTAACGTTAGAAAGGTCCACCCTAGTATAAACAGTAAATTTTATTATATTAAAACTTTTATTGCCGGTAACCCATACATTACAGAAATATAATTTGACGTCCAGTTTCCGTTTAAAGAACAGTTTATTGATATCAATTTCAATAAATCCTCAGTGCAGGGCGCGTCGCAACCCTTGTGAACTTAACTTTAAATCGAGCTTTTTATCACCAAAATATTACAAATCTGTTCAAAGAATATATACATAAATATGCTTAAAAATGACTTTCACAGGTGTTTGCGAATAACCTGAGTATAAACAATTTTGGAGTTGGAATTTCAATTCAGCTAAAATATACTTCTCATTAGAAAAATCGAAACACATTTTTTTTTGAGACATATTCCTAAATATACACATTTTTCTGATAACATTAATTTGCAAGGTGTTTCGATTTTTCCGATGAGTAGTATATACACATATTAAAAGGTATAATAGAAGAAAACTACTACGAGTATTCTACCATATTTTAACATATTTTATGTTATACTATTTTGTTTGTAAAATAATCTTATTATTATTATTCTAAGTAAGACATATATACATACATAGCACTATATGACACACGGACATCTGTTCCTGAAGTAGACAATTTAATGCCTGTATAACACAGGCATTAAGTTGTCTACCAGGTTACAGACGCCTGTTATACGCAAATATTTTTTTTTAGAGATATGTAAATGCATACATATAGATAATACACCCAGACTCGACGACGGAATCGAACCCACAACCCACGGAGCGATAGTGCTATCTCGCTCGCGTAGACACCAAATGTTACTTGTGTAGGGTGCGTACTAGTGTCAGCCCCCATTTAGTACTTAAGCTTATGATAAATTATTTTATGGTACGTTCCCGTTACTTCGTGATTATCCGCTGTAAATAAAAGTGCTTTGTAAAGTCTGCGAGAAGTTTATGGCAAGTTGGTGTTTTATTGATCCCCATCAATAACTCCCGGAAAAGGCACCAACGTGTCCGTTACAGCTATATTAGATACATACGCTATATTTTTCAATGGACGCCAACGGCGAGATTTAACGCAACGCTTTTTTAACTCGTGCGAATGAGAGCTTAAGGTTTCAAAGAGATACGTGAATTACCTATCCAAGTCAACAATTCTATCTAGGATTTTTTCTATCTTGTTCCAGAAATGATAGAAAGATTATAAGTAAATTAAATGCTTAATAGTTTAAATGATATCTATGACACAGTATACAAAATCGTCATACAGAATTCTTGTACTATGGCGTTCCACGGGGCACTCTTTTAAGAGCTTTTTAATTTCTTCTATATGAATATGAACTATCAAGAGTGTATAAGCGAAATTAAAATACCATAAAGATAAATACACCTGATGATAATTGACTACCGAAGCCTCTAGACAACCTTTTTACCTTCCGGCAAAATCACTTCTAAGCCCATTAATATACGTTCTGGCTCGCAAATTCCATGCAGTGAATTTGTTATATTTTACACAATATAATTTACACAAAATAAATAAAATCGCTTCTTGTTCATGTACACTGAGTTCTTTTAACTTACGCAACTGATTTTAATGAGATTTTCCTCAATAAACAGAGCGATTAAAGAGTAAGATTTATGAAACATGCTCTATTCTGATAGAATCAGGCGTTACTTTGTGGAAATCCATGAGCCAGGTGCTGTGCTTTGGTGGCGGATTCGGTGGTGTAGCTTTCGGGTTGCAACATTGTACCGATTTTCCCTCTTAATCATTCGCGAATTAAAGCAAAGTAGTTTAGTATTTCATGCATTCTCTATTCACTGATCTGGAACTTAAATTAAACCATCTGCGTAGGGTTTTAAGCCAACGCCGCTGAAAATTTGTCTACGGCCAGATTTTCAGCGGCGTTTTTCATTTTGCCTTCTATTATAAGTTGGAGTAGTTCATACTTTTCATTTAGCACGATCGCCAAATATTCGAGTTTCATTCTTTGTACAGTTCTAAGTATTTCTGTGAACTTTCCCATTCCTAGAGCAATCGACAAAAATCCTATACTTAGAGTTAACTTAGACTTTGGTTTTGTCCTCACTGTTTCCGACACCTCTGGCCATTAATTTTCACTTCTGTTTAGACTCTAGGTGTCATTTGTGTATAGTAGGACCTATTTGGGTTGGTACCAACTTCAACAGGTCAGTAGGTGTCTAGCACATCGTATGTAACAACAAATTATTTTTTGCACTTTAGTTTCTTGGCGTCTTTTGAAGGAGATTTCTTTTTTATTTATTTGAAAATAATTTATTTTGATATCACGTTATAAATCCTTCTTAAACTGTATTTATACATAATTTCGTAAATATTTAAGAGACTGCAAGTATTTCATACACAGTAGTCACTACTCTGTCACTATTTAAACTTAGGCAGTGCCAAATTATTGAAATGTTCTGATTAATGGATTGATGAGAAAAAACATGTGAATAAGACTTCAAAAAGATTTTAAAAAGCAAATCCCTGTACAACCTACTAAAAGACCTTGGGCTTTTCATGAATATCATAAGATCTTTATAAGAAATGACACCTAAACCTGCACTAGTAGGATCATACCGAATTTGACTAGGCAGGGGAGGGAACACTGGCAGTGAAGGTGATTGTTAGTGGCCACTAGAACAAGCGCTCTTAAACCTATATTTGGATCACAAGTCCTGGGCACTGCTATGGTTCCTTCCTCTACAACACGACGGACCCGGATTTGATTTGAGATATAGTATTAGATGACTTTAGCTTTTGAGACGAATTTCTTAACATTCCATGGATTCACCGTGCGGGTGCCGGGTCCATCCCGTTGCAGAGGAGGGAAGCATAGCAGTGCCCTGGATTTGTGACCCAGGTGTAGGTTTAAGAGCGCGCTTTTTACAGTGACCACTAACACTCACCTTCACTGCCAGTGTTCCCTCCCCTGTCTAGCCAAATACAGTAATAAATATATATATAGATATTGTAAGTGATTAGTACCTTTTGTCGACTTATTATAATAAAATCAATTATGTCTATTTATGATGATGTGAATAATAAGGTTAATTATTTACATTTCAAATGTGTTTACAAGGTTTTATTTACAAAAGTGCTTGTTAGAAGTGTAAACACGATCTGTTAACGGCTCGTGATCAAACAATATTCGGCTTACGATAATTTTTATATTTTCATAATTTAATTTACGTTGAAGGTCCCTAATTTCCCAACAATCTGTGCTGAAAGCTAGCAATTAGTTAAGTGGAGTTCCGATCGTTTGTACAGATATAAACATTTACAGACATATATGGGTTTCAAATCAGCTTATATGCTCTTATATATTACTTCACCGGAATCATGATAGCTTTAATATTAATTCAGGGTAACATACGATCAAGTTTTCCAACCTATACATTGGACACTTTTATTGCATTCTGGACATTTTAATCGCAATTATCTATATGAAATCCGTGAATCGATAACTTTCGGTACCGTTTTAAAAATTGCGCGGTCGTAGGAGTATGAAATTTGGGACAACTATATAATAATACATGCACACTATCCTGTCTATAAAGACAGGATAGTGTGCGAATGTTAATATTTTTATAAAATATACATTATAAATACCTGAAATTATTAAAATAAAATCTCACGCACACCAATGAAAAACGACTTACACACACATGTACACATTTTACTACAAGATAGTATCAAATGGTGGTGATGACAACTGTATGTGTATTAAGTGTCGAATATGACAATGCCGTTGTACAAAGACTTAAAACTTTGTATATAGCTTTCAATAAGCATGTAGTACGCAAATCTAAAGATTTGTCGACCAGCTGGCCGTCTTTAGTTTCAATTTTATTTTCATAAAGATGGCGAAGTGACTACGTGACAGCTATGAAAAGAGTGCTAACCAATTCCCCAGGAGTCCAAATCAAATCCTGAAACTTCAAAGATTTCAGTTCCGCAGTCAATGGTTAAGATATTGAGGATTATACCGATAATTAAAGCGAATTCCCCATTTATAGATGATCATATCCTGAGGAAATGGAATTCAAATAAGCCGTGTTTGACTAAATATTCGACAGACGAAAGCAAAACAATGAAAACGCTTTCAATCAATTTCGCAGACAACTCTCATAGGGATTGATCAGGCAGACGAGTTGCGAGGTAGAAAAAGGCGTGTTTCACTTTTATTTTATATTTTGGCCCTTATGTACAAATTAACAATTTGATTGGTGCATGTAGTTGGTACAAAAATAGAATGAAATTATTAATATGTTGTTAATAATAAAACGTTTTAAATTTGACATCCAATAGCCGGTCTAAACCCACATGCAAGGCAAGTATAGCTCATAATTGATCAAGAATCTCAAACTTTTGACAAATAAAATATCCAATTAGAAACCTTAGAATAGGCTGAAAATTATATGTTTACTATTAAGCGATGTTCCAGTCAGAATGGAAAAGTGTCAAGTGCACCTTCCGTAGCAACTGTTTACGTCACAATTCACTTCATTGTTTCCATCAACAACTCAAATCGCCACTCAAGCCTTTTCCTTGCAAAATCCCCAGTGAATATATGAATTTTGATTTGACTTTTAGCACTGTAGTGGACACAACGATGGCACAGCGGGAATTGAAAAGGGTACGGGAATTCGAGAGATCACTAATTCCTTTCTACCCTCTCCACCATTGAACTGTTGGGGCTTTCTACACTCATATAGCAGTAATAGATATAAACAAAGATAGGCAAAGTGAGTTGAGTAGGCAAGCAACAAGAATACCAATGTTGTAAACAAATGTATGGAATTAGTAGTCCAGTGTGGCGGTCTGCTATCGATATGTTAGCTGTTTATCAGGGAGACGCGAGGAGACTGTGAAATAAGGCAAATTGTATCTTTCGGATAAGTTCTAGAGTTAGTAAAGATGCGGGTTTAAATTAGTGCATATTATGTCTACCTACTGATACATTCACCTTAATCTTGTTAGTTGAAGAAATACATAGTCACATCGTAAATTCTACCATCGTATGTCGTGGCGCTGTACATTTACTGTAACATATATAAGGAAATACATAGGGTTCGTGTTCCAAGAAATATATTTTGGCACGATGCCTGCTTACATAGAGGCCCCGCAAAATGGAATTACCCTAGCTGACAAATTGTTTATACAACATTGGTGATTTTAGCAGTTGTGTTTTGGGAAATTTTATATTAACTATAGCGGACCCGGCAGACGTTGTCTTGCCCGATTTATGATCAGACAAAAGTCAAGTACGAACGCCATCTACTTGCAAGTATTCTGAAGTCGCGACGGAGTTAACGTTTTTTTTTTAGTATTTTTAAATATTATTTTGAAATTTTCTTTCTTTACTTTTTTCTAAACCGTCCCAGAAATAATAAGAATAAAAAAGACAGGAGTCAACTAGGTCTAGCAGATTTTTAGTTATAGCGAGAAACATAATTAATTTAGGTAACATATAGACAGTAGCGCCACCTATCATGCCCAATTTCTCCACAAATTATATACGAACCCCTTTAGAACACACAATTTTATCCAAATTGTTCAAGTAATTTAGGAGAAATAGGGGGACAAAAAGGCTTGTACAATTGATTTTTATGTAAAGATAAATATATGAAGATTAAGTTAAATATCAGAAGAACCTTAAAAACAGAAACACAAATAACGAGGTATAGCTGTCTATATCTCAATTTCCTATACTTTGGAGCCTCAATAGCTCAACGTTATAAGGTATGGACTGAAATCCGAAAGGTACCCGGTTCAAACCCCACCGCCGTTGGGGTATTGTCGCACCCACTCCTGGTCGCGACCCCGGTATTGGGTCATGGTTACCGAAGTACCGGGTCACAAAAAATTCGCGGATATCCAATATTTTCTATGAATGTAGCTCAGAATAAATTCTTATAAAAAAGTTACAAAATCTATGCAAAAATGTATATATATCAGAGAGAATAATGAAAATAATTTATGATCTATACTAATAACTATATCTAACTAATATATAAAGTTGAAGAGTTTGTTTGTTTGCTTGAACGCGCTAATCTCAGGGATTAAGGTGCGATTTTAAAAAATCTTGCAGTGTTAAATAATACATTTATCGAGGAAGGCTATATGCTATACATCATCACGCTAAATTCTTTTACCTAATTTTACGCGAAGTCACGGGAACAGCTACTTTAGTGTGAAGAGGAAAGATTTGAATATTTCTATGTTTTGATTTAGAGACTATTTAAAAATAAGCTCTAGAACTTCAGACTCCAGAACTCTAGACCCTAGAATTCTAAGACTGATTTGAAAAATTCATTCTCTATAAGAATTCTACTTCTGATCCGTATAAAAACTTCGATAACCGTGCAATGCCATCGTGGAGCGCTAGTTTTTAACAAAGTCCGTACATATGCAGACACATTTTAGTGGGTCACACAGAAAAGATGTATAAATAACCGGGCCTTGGTAAAAAAGTTTGGGAACCGCTGCACTATGTACTCTGGTGGGCTCAGAAATATCTGTCATAACCCTAGGTTGAAGTTTTTCTAAGATTACTTCAAGTTTTGGTAAACCCAAGTTAATGAAGCATCAATTTTAAAGGGTTTTGATTCAGAAACTGTAAGCCTTGTTTTTATACTTCTTTATAAACTTAAATAATATGTTTTCTTTGATTTTGTCTTTTTTAAAAGCTTTTATTTAACTTGCAACGTGTGTTCGTTCGGGTGAATCTTACAACTGAATTTTGGAGCAGATGTTTTAAAGCAATTGAGCTAAAATTTTGCACACATATGTATATCGGATGACAATGCAATATTATGACGACATTTTTTTTTATGGGTTAAGCGGGCAAACGAGCATACTTGTCACCTAAGTGAGTGAGTATCATCGTCACCCATAGACACCTACAGCACCAGGGGAGCTGTTAGTGCGCTGCCGACTTTTGAGGAATTTGTTTATCCGCCTTTTGAAGACCTGTAAGTTGTAAGATTGAGGGAACACCCAGGAAGGCAATTTGTTCCACATTTTACACGTACGAGGTAAGAAAGAACGGGCATACCGTACAGTGGTGCAGTGGACTGTCAGCCCTTGATAACCCACTGCTGGGCACAGGCCTTTACTACTGCCAATCTCCCATATCACTTGCCAATCTCATCAAGCCATCTCCCGCCACTCGCCTCACATCATCCGTACCATGGACGACCAGGGCTAGTGGTTATATAGTCTTATATATTCAATTATAATTTTTTTATTACAATATTTATTTGTTTATTAATTTCAGGATAACCAACAGTAGGTATATACAAAAAGTCATAAGATACAATTACAAAAAGAAAATTAGTACATATATGTCCTACTAATTATAGGTCATCACAACATGCTTAGGAATTATAATTCACATCAGTCACTTAATAAACTAAATATACAGATTCAAACAGCTTGATTTCATAGTAAAAAAATAAAAGTCATTACAATACAATAATAAAATGAAATTGAATGTCTGTACAGTTAAATTAAATAAATTAAATTTATAAATTGAAAATGTCATAAATTATAACTGATCTGAACTGAATGCATAATGTCATTTAAAATAAATTAGATAAAAAAAAATTAAAATTATAAGTCATTGAAGTAATTGTCAAATCATCATTTAAGCATCATCAAGCAGTCAGACGACTTTTACTAAAAATTTCGGTAATTTTCCGCCTGAATTGTTAGTAACTGTTGTTAAAAATGTCAATTTCGGTTGATATTCTTTCTTCTTTTCCGCGGGCTAATTTCCGCACTTAGTCAAAGAGTAATGACCATTGTGCTTGAGGGGTTTGTGGCTGTTCAGTTACTCCAACCAGCCAAGCTCCTGCCAGAAGTCGAGGACCCGGTGTGAGTTCCTCAGGGCATTCTGCAGGGACCTCGGTAAATAATAATAATATTCTTTCTTATACAAATAGATGTATTATTGTAGTTTGTTTTTGTAAAATTCAATAAGCAAAAAAAGGCCTTAAATTAAAAAAAACTGAAGCCTGAATATGTCCTCCTCTAGACGTAGACTTTATTTGATGTTTTTTTGGTATTAGACGAATCCGGCTTTAGATATTTATTCTAATACAGAATTTTAGCGGTTTTAAAACCCAGGTTTAATGTTAAAAAAAGCAAATAAACGATGCCTCACGTATTTAAGTCTTAATGTCATTTTTGGAATTTGCAATAATCTAAAAAGGGTGTTATAAAAATAAAGGCATAGGCACACACAGTCAGACCGATTCTCGATCGAAAACAGTTAATGAATCTACAAAGCTTGCAGGCGGACTCTCAATACACCATTTAATATAGATTTACCGTATAAAAAGGCATTTAATGGTAAAAATATTATATAGATACTAGCTGTGCCCCCTTGGGCCACTCTTATTACATAGGGGGATGAAAAATAGATGTTGATTGATTTTCAACCCTAGCCAATATGCACGCAAAATTTCATGAAAATCGGTCGAGCCGTTTCGGAAGAGTTTGGCAACGCACCCAGTGGCAGGATAATTTTATTTTATATATATATAGATGTGTATATATTTATAAATATATATGACCCGAAAAATGTAGGTTACATCTAAGCATCAGCTGATTTTTCAGACTCGCCATCAAAAAGTGCCTGCCTATTTATGTAAAAAAATATTTTACGTCTAAACTTATTTTTTTAATATTGATTATATTTTAATGCTTGCCCTAGATTAACAAATAAAGTATTACACAATTAAATTTTGTTTTATTTCATTAAGATGACAAATATATGGTGCTTGATGGTAAGTACGACTTAGGGACCTTAAAGAAAAGAGCATACTCATTTCTCAAAGGCCGGCAACGCATCTGTGGTCCCTCTGTTGCAGTTGTCCATGGGCGTCGGTAGTCACTTGGATGAAAGCCGGCTGCTCGTTTGCCCGTTATTATATTTAAAAAAAAAGAAAAAAAAATAGCCACCGTAGTCAATCAATCGTTTAAAAAGATACGTTATAGAGGTGCAAATTACAGTCATATATTATCGTTTCCCACGTCCAAAGTTTAAATTAAATTTAAATTAATCATGACACATGTCATTACATACCTTAAGTTTTTATTAATAATCATTATAGATATTAATATGTCCAAATTTGTCATACATTATAATTAGTCCAGAAAATTTTTAATCGCATAAAAGAAGTTCACCAGCAAATATGTAAATAATTTAAAACTATGTAAAAACTTTTTAATTATTTGAAATGAAATAAGGACCTCTAAGAAGGTTTGGTAATTTATTAAAAAAAATATGTGGTCATACAATCACAATTTATGCCGCAAAATTCTAAGTTTTTTATTTGGCTGGCTGATTTTATTTTTGTAACAATTACTTTCTTTTATTTATGTTTCAATATAAAGTATACTTTCAGACAATAAATAACTTATGTAGTCTAGTCTATAGACTAATAAAAATACTATGGGTGTTTATTCGTTAAGTGCCAAGAGCAGAAGAAGAGAAGAATCAGCAGGAAACTGTTTTCAAAATCGTTCTTACATGACTGAGTTTATAGATAGATAAATTATTTATTGCACAAAAATTTATGTAAAATAAATTTGAATAATTTGTGGTAACTTAAACAGTGTGTAAAGGTGGTCTTATTGCTAAAGCAATCTCTTACCAGACAACCTTTATTGAAAGGAGATTTTAAAAAGAAAATTTGAGTTTATATTACATTTTTGCATGTTAACTATAAAGTACAAAGGCAGAGCGACTTCGAGCAGTTTTATCTTTAATACAGTATTCGACTGTATAATACGTCTTACGAATAATGATTTTTACGTCGTACGAAACTTATCAAAGTTCCTTTATTTAATGTATTTTTCGTAATGGATCACCGTCGCAAATGGAACATCTGAAACACAAGAGTGTCTGATGTCTTCCCGAAGAAACCTTCACACATGATTCTTGAATCGTTTTTATCTTTATTAACTTCCCAACCCAGAAAGATAAATTCTTTATTGTCAGCCATTTTTGTTATTGAAAACAAAGTGCCAAATGCTACTTAATTTTTAAAGAAAGGAACTGATTTCTTATCTGATATATATACTCGACGACGTTTGTTTATTCAAAAAAAAAAATTAACAGATATCCTGAAAGTTATTTGTTGATAACATGATAAATACCTCATTAACATGATTTGATCGATTGCAACATTATCTTATACTAGCTATTGTATGCGACAATGCCCACAGTTCCTAAACTTTTTATAAGGACATGTAATATTGAATTTCATACTTACTTACGAAATTTTATTACCGGCTTCTTCTTAGACAATTTCATCATACTTTGAAAATTATAGATTTCGTATAGTTGTAGGTACATACGTTTTAGCCTAATTAATATAACCTACTTTAGCTCTTTTCATAATAGCCACCTAATTTAGCTCTGTGGTGGATTGCAAAACGTTTCGCGTGCGTTCCCATGTCTCCGCCGCGAATTAACGAGGAGGAACGTAGGCTTTTAGTCGGTTGGAGCCGGACATAACCCTCGGTCCTTATGGTGGATGGGTACCAGTACCGGGTTTCTCAAAATAAAAAAAAACCCTTGAGAATGACTTCTTAAATAATGACCCAAACAAGTGCACAGTTTAAAAGAAATAAATCTACGAATTTTCATATTAGAAACATCACGTTAAATACAATGTTTCTGTTAAATTCCAATGGTTTCTAATTTGTTGTGACGAACCCTTATTAGTACTCTCTTTATTTAAATTTGTCCAGCCGTTTACAACGTATGGCTTGACGAAGGAAAATATTGATTTATTTATATGTGTATAGATTTTAGATACAATAAGAATTATTATTATCGCGCATGGCAAAGAAATAAGATTAGAAACTAATTAATAATGCAATGAATTAAAGAAATAACACGTATACATGTGTAAGTGTAATTTTGGCAATAAAATTATTGCAAAATATAATTGTGGTGTAAAATGCGGTTTGATTGTATTGTGCTGTAAAAAAGCTGAATAAACCATACGCAAACCGGAAATACACTTTGTAATATCAGCGATAAAATACAAGGTACTACTATTCCATAAATTATATTTCT
>JANCMC010001175.1:97792-164290 GCA_024363005.1 Charaxes varanes
CATACGCAAACCGGAAATACACTTTGTAATATCAGCGATAAAATACAAGGTACTACTATTCCATAAATTATATTTCTAATATCCCATGACCAGTGCCGGCCCGAAGTAAACTGTAGGATGGAGCGAGATCCAAATATGACACCCCCCTAATTGCTCTGTTTATATTTTTAAATATAAAATATATTTTATATAATCGCATATTAAGAGTCGCCCCTAGCAGAGGCGCCCTCTGGGACTCGGCGCCTGGAGCGGCCGGTCCGTTAGTCCTATGGTGGGGCCCGCCCTGCCCTTGACATCCACAAATTTAATATATGTATTACAATACCATAAAACAACAATAGCCTGCGACTTTGTTGCGAGTTCTCTTCACATCAGAAACCCCTTTAAATTTTTATATAATAGCTTTTTGTCTTTTAAATCCTTTCTAAATTAATTGATTTGAACTAATTCCTTTATTCAATATATATAGACAACCTTGCGGATCCTTATCTATCCTCTCAATAATATTTTATAAATTTTTAAAAACAGCATCGTGTTTTATTTTTTTTTTATTCCCGTCAAACTTATTACATTTTTTTTATCTTTTTTCTAAACCTAAAAGGCAACGAGCGTGCAGCATACAGCCTATAACCTATTCCACAAGATTAGACTGTATGCTGACGCTCATCGAACTTATTCGAATTTCGAAATACAGCGTCTCCTATAGAAGTATTTATTTTTCAGAAAAATGATTTCACTAGTGGGTAAGCTGGTAATTATTGTCATAAGCCTCGCGGTGCTAGCTGGTATGACCACAATAATTGCTCTACATATCATAGACAACGATGACTCCACCACCACCACAACGACAACCACTACAACAACGCAAGAACCAGAAGTAGACACGCCTTATAAAGTTGGTGTCGGCATAGCTGATATGACAGGACCCTGCGTTGAAGTTAACTTTGTAAGTAAAAATGAGATAGTTGCTTGTATTAAGGTTAAATTGATTACTAATTAAAATAATGAAGATGATATTTATTTTTAAAATTAATATTGGTAGAAAATTTGAAGACACTAAAAGTCCAGCCATAAGGCAAACCCTGTTCCTTTACTAGTACTAATACACTACGGAACCTAAAGTTCTGTAGTCCTACTAAGAACCCTTATATTTTCGGTCTGTCTTTTGCAGTTATTTAACAAATACGTTTATCACCTCTGATACGGAACCCTACTATATGAACGTGTCCTGACATGCTCGTGGTCATTTCTTCTACTTTATGAAAACATAAACTTTCGCATTTCTAATATTTGCTAGGATTTTCTTTTACATACTAAGTATTTTAATATTATAGATGGGTTACGCGGAACTAGGTCAGACCGGCGAAGGCATCCATTTAAGACAATACTCCAGAGCATTTATTTTCGTAAAAGGAAATACGAGAATTGTTTTGGTCACAGCAGACGTCCAGGCTGTAGGCATTAGTGTCCGAAAAGAGGTATCTTTTTTGCATACTATATTATATTATATTATCCTATAATATTATTCTCATTCCACTTTTCTTTCCTTTTCCCAATATTTTCCAAAATTACCCATAACAAACAGATCGGTAGACATTTTAAGTATACAAACCTTATCCTAATGCCGGAGCCAGACAAAGCTTCATTTGAATGAACATTTCAATATGATGATCTTGTAGTGTTTCCGGGGACTTTGTGTAACTGCGCAAATTTTTCTAGTACTTTGTAGTACTTTGTAGTTTTCAAGGACAAAAATTTACAAATACTTTGAGTTATATTTGTCTCCGGCATTACAATAAACAAGACCCATGCAGCTTGGTGTAGTCGTTCAGAAATTATGCGCTTACATATATTTTGCAAATTCATTTTTATTTATATAGATGCAGAAGCGACTAGAACTCGCTCTCGCAAAGGCTCATACAAACACAAAAAGCGATGTAACTCACTTATTACACCTACCTAAGTCGTCCATAACAGACATAAAGGCCAAGGGATATAGGTATAGAGTTCCTACTTTAAGTTCTGCGAAGCTAGCCTTACACACGACGATCTATCCAGCAGTGCATAAAGGCCCTAAATCTTAGTGACACACGATCTTTGGAAATCAGAGATGAATTTGGAGTTAGTAGACTAATGGAAGGAATATACTGCTTAGTGCTTTCCTTACGAAACAGAGGCATCTTCAGGAGATAGACGATGTAGATTTGAAGAATCTTTGTAATGTGGCTTTCTCTTTCAACTCTTACAGGTAGTAAGGAATTTACAAGAGAAATATGGGGATATGTACAGTCTCCGCAATGTAATCCTCACTGGAACGCACACCCACAGTACGCCGGGCGGCCATCTTGTTGATTTTCTTTTGGACGTCTCCATTTTAGGATTCTCCAGGGAGACTTTTGACGCGTATGTTAGTGGAATAACGCGGGTAAGAATTTTTTAAAAGTATGTTAGATATATTATATAGGTATATCTAATATTTCCGCTTGAGCGCGCAATGTATCGCGAACATTGGGAAGCAATCGTCAACAAAATGTTGACGCGCAAAACAAGTCAACGACCCGCGCCGCACTACCCGTGCCTGTTACGTCCTTTGAAGTTTTATTGCATTGCGGTTTGATTTAAAAATATTGAAAAATTTTTCTCCGATTTAACATCGCATTGGGACAGAGCAATATTGATATTATACAGTATTCAGTTAAAAAAATTGTAAAAAAAAATCTTACATTTCGAGGAAAATGCCGACGAAAAATTTCACCACTGGGGAGTCGTACGATGTCTTTTGCACTATTTATAAACAGATAAGGTTAAGGGTTATAATAATAATAAATTACCTTAGTATCGGACATCGGTCGTAAATCGTCAACACCATCTCCTGGATGGCAGAGTGTGGTGTTACGAAGAACGTAGTCCAAAGACGATGGGTGATCGGGCAAGATGCGTCGATTCACCACCGCCACAATACTCCGCTCATATGGTCCTGTAAATATAGAAAATACTTCATAAATACATGATAATAATAATGGGATACATTTAACTAAAAATGTATCCCATTAAAGACAAAGTACTCGTCAAGACGATCCAAACGATCCCAAACTCAATGCGGTTATGTTGTTTTATAACGGAGTTGTTATGGACACCTTCCAGCTCAAACATATCAGTTCCATGTCATCATAACGCATTGTCATCCGATATATATACGTGTGCAAAATTTCAGTTCAATTGGTTGAAGATATCTGCTCCAAAACCGAGTTGTACTCTTCCACACCAACAAACATACGATGCAAGCTAAATAAAAGGTATTAATTAATAATATATGTCGCATCAGAGAGTGAGGTTTTTTTTTTAAATACGCAGACCGGTGACCTAGTTCAGGCCAACGGCTCTGCTTATGTTCTATAACACAGTCAGACATGGTACATAGCAATGATAAAAATAAGTAGCTAATTCAAATGCTTTTATTAAACAGGACTACACGAATTTTAACAAAGTAATAAGAGCAGCAAAATCAAACAAAGCAATCTTACAATTCTATGATTAGATTAACATAGATTTCACTTACAATATTTCTGTTCCAAAATCTGCAGCAAAACGCGTGAGCCTAACACAGATCACTTGCTTTTATTAACATCGCCCCGCCTACCGCCAAACGGAAGCGGGGGTTTCGCGTTTTTATTTTAAATCTCATTTAATTAGGAGATAATCACATTACACAATAATTCATAAATTAATTAGAAATCAATATTCTAATAAAGAGCGCGCTCCTAAACCTACACCTGGGTCACAAGTCCCGGGCACTGCTATGGTTCCTTCCTCTGCAACGCGAAGGACCTATGGAATCCATGGAATGCTAAGCAATTCGTCTCTCTCTCTCTCTCTATGTCCTAGATCCGGAGAAATGGCAGCGTTTGGACGTGGTGCGCTGCGTGCGTTGGGTGTCAAGGACGTTCAGCGTGCCAGCTCCTCGGAAGCACCTGCTGCCGTCCTGCGGGAGGGCACTGCTGGAACTCACCGAAAACAACTGGCTCCAGGTTTCAATATTCTTTTCAGCTTATTCATAAGTAATGTTCTTTTAGGGTTCCGTACCTCCAAACAAAGAAAAAAGAAAGCCATAAAGGATAAATTTGCTGGCTGTCTGTTTCTTTTTTTTATATAACAAGGTGCAAACGAGCAGGCGGTGAGGTCATTAGAGAGACTACATAAGCCCATGGACAACTGCAACACCCGGGGGCCCGCAGATGCGTTGCCGGCCTCTGGGCACTGAGTATGCCCTTTTCTTGAAGATCTCTAAGTCGTATCAGTCGTAAATACCGAATTCCACAGGGGGGTAATGTTCCAAATTTACTAGATTTCATTGCAGACTTACAGAGGAACATCCCCCCCCC
The DNA here is from genome assembly GCA_024363005.1 of Charaxes varanes. NCBI lineage: Eukaryota > Metazoa > Arthropoda > Insecta > Lepidoptera > Nymphalidae > Charaxes > Charaxes varanes. Next base: position 102,175 of record JANCMC010001175.1, read on the forward strand.
TGGGTGTCGTCGTAGCACTCTTAACTCAAGCTTTAAAAAGGTAACGATTATATTATATCAGCAGTTCCAGTTCGAGGTACATTTCAGGAAAAACCGAGATCCAGTTATGGCGCCCCCTTAATTACTTATTATATTGTTCACTCAAAGGCCGGCAACGCATCTGTGGGCCTTCTGGTGTTGTACTTGTCCATGGGCGCCAATATTCACTCGAGCGAACTGCTTGCCCGTTCGCCTATTGTTATAAAAAAAAAACATCATCTTTTGATAGTTATGATATTTTAGTTAGTAGTAATTGTGTAAATAAAGCTTAGAAAATAAAGTTGATGGTCAATTACTCGAAAATGGTGCCCATAATAAAAAAGTTGTGTATAAAACCTTAACTGTATTTTAAAAGAGCTATTCGTTAATACCACACACGATGGAGTTGAAAAAAAAAAATCATCCCCACTTCACATGTATGGGAGCCACACCTAAACAGTAAAATTATTATTATGTTATTATGCCAAAAATAAATTCTATACGCAATACATAACTTTGCCAAATTTCATGAATTTCTGTTCACAATTGTAGGAGTTAGACACCTGGTCTCCAGCCTTACTAAAATTCTACCTTAATGCTTTCCAAATGAGCAATAATTTATGAGCTATTGGCGAACGCGTTGAAAAATTTAACGAACTGTCTGTTCCTAACTGGGAATAATTTATTTTAACAGGCACAATTAGCAGCCTTTTGTGCATAAGTCACACACACGACCGAGGTTTACATTCGACGTATTGGCGTGGAATATGGGGCGAATTCAATATTGATATGTGCTTGGGTCGCTTACGTATGGGGCAATCCCGTCGAATTAAGATAGATGGTCAAAGAGTGTGCGCTATAGGGGCAAGGGTTAATAGGCTGTCAGCGATGAGTCCGATCCGATGAGTGTACTCTAGTTTGAATCTGAGGGGCTCATTCCCAAAAATGATTTCATATTGACGATTTAATCTTGTTTTGGTTTGAATTTGAAATAACACATATGCTTGAGGTTTTCATTGGTGTATCGGCGTGAAATATGAAGCATAAACGATATTGATATGTGCTTGGGTCGCTTACAAATGGGGCAATCCCGTCAAATAGTAAAAGAATGCATTCATTCCTAACATCCTTCAAGACTCACGATAACACAGATTAAATATTAAAAGTCTTTAGGTGCTATGACAGTTTTCAACCTATAATAAATTCGTGTAAATACAAGCTTATTCAAATGGAAACGAAAATTTAAACATATATCTATCTCTATTTATAAAAGCGAAAAGTCATCTATCAGAAAATCTCCAAAAACGCGGATCCTACCAAGATGAAATTTGGAAAGAAGATAGTTTATACATAGTTAGCAGGCGTCCGCTATGAACGGATGGGAACGATTGGTACTTGAAAATTACATTTTACGGGGACAAACTCGTGGGAAACAGCTAGCAGTATAGTATTCCTAGGATACTTTATAAAAGGAAGACATCGAGACGTGTTGACATTGAGATACAACTTTTAAATTGCTAAGTAGGCGGAGTTATCGGTGAGAATTAAAAGCGATCTGATGAAAATTGTTTTTTTCGTCCCACGGTCGCGTCAGGTGCAAGAGTAGGTTTTATTACCTATATGCATGCATTAACGGAACGGACCCGCTCCGAAACAGGTTTCGCGAACTCGTTTTTTGTGTTACAGAGTATTATGCATTTTACTTTCGTTCTGTGTTTGTATGGATAACCCAAAAATGGAGGTATCGTGAACTGTAAAGTTTGGGCGCACCAAATTTTTTTTATTTTTATTTTATTTTAATATATATTATATAGCTGTTTCCCGCTACTTCGTCCGCGTTAATTAAACTTGCAAGAGTACTTAAATCCCTAGCCGATGGCGATGGCGATGGCGATGGCGATGGCGATGGCGATGGCGATGGCGATGGCGATGGCGATGGCGATGGCGATGTTGTATGTATGAACGAAACATGTATCTAATGCACCGTAAACCAACAAGGCCTCGGCAAACCACTCATTAGTGGGGTTGATTATTCTATCTCGTTCGGTCTGTTTTGAATTGTCTGCACTAACCAACAATCGGCTCCCAATAATCGCGCAGCTTCCAGCTAAATACAAATACATCATTTTGTGCGATTCGGGCATTCGGTTTCAAACATGGACGTTGTTTAGTATCGAATTTAATAATTACCTATTCATTGCTAATACCATTTGTACGTGCTTATATTGGTATATGTAATACTTTGATGAATCGATATATGAATACGGTTCCACGTGAAATTGAACGTATATTTACCGGGAAGATAACTTAAGTTTGGCATAGATGTTACGGTTACCGGAGAGTCCAACCTATATTTATACATCTAAGATAGACCAGAGAGTGTGTGGTAGTCATTTCAACCTGGGCAGGCGACCGGCAAAAATCGAATATCAATTTTCAATACATTTTCACGGTACACGGGAACGTCCCAGCACACGGTACCGGCATGTCGCCGGACTGCGCAGGCTAACCTGTACAAAAGTCCGTCTGGTTCGCCTTAACGGGGATGCCAGGCAGTAAATAATGTTTTCTTCTTCGATCTATCAATTGTGACAACATAAAGGCAGGAGGTGGGCGGGTGGACAGGCTGACTATTTACATATATATATATATATAAATCAGGTCTGTCGCGTGAATTTGTATACGCGACCGGCAACTTTTTTTCAGACGATTTTGACTTAAGAGTAGAGAAAAAACGCCGTGCTAATTTTCCAGTTTCCCTTGGGTAATTTCTTTTATATATAATTTAATTATCTCTTACCTTCTATTTTAATGTTATGCTTTTGTAAATATACGTGTGTACTACCAAACAACCATAAACATAAAAATCACGCTCAAAACCCTCATTGCATTATTAGCTCTATGAATCATGGTAAAACATGACGCCTACCCATCTATTATTTATCTACTAATAACATCAGTGAATGTCATGAATATAAAGAAATTAATCGATACATAGATATTATATAGAGTGACTAGTTATTCCCGCGAATGCGTCTACGTTAAATTAGGTGAACAATTTTGGTGTGATGATATGTAGCCTACGTATTTCAGAAGGCACGTAAAACAGTGGGACCCGATTAATGTCACTTTGTGATGTGCCCTCCAATGGCCGCCGAGGACCCGGCAGGCCGAGGAAGAGGTGGCGCGACGATTTGGATACCTTTGCGGGGAAGGTATGGATGAGATTGGCCCAGGAAAGAGGATGATGGATCAAGAAGGGGGAAGCCTTTGCCCAGCACAACAGGCTAATAAAAATAAAATGTGGCAAGGATGGTATTGAATATTTTAAGTGTCTACAATATATCTAAACCGTCATCATACTTATTTTGGTAAAGAAAAATAGACAGAAAAGATGTGCCTTTAAGAGGTATATTACATAAACCGCTTACGGTCTACGTAACGAGCACCGTTCCAATGGTTACGATATAATAATCCATTCGGTCAGGTTGCTCCGTTATGAAGCCTTATAAATTTTAATTGAGTGCTCTAATGGGGGTTTAATTATTATATTTGGTGTTATTATGCTACAATTACAGGGGTTTATTGGCTTAAATGTGCTGTACAAGATTTAGGTGAGATTTACTAAGTTATGGTTAATGTTAGCGCGGTAAGGATGTGTCACTTTAATATACGTTTCTGTGTCTTGTTCGCTTAAATAGTAGGTATACTAATCTAATATATAAAATTCTCGGGTCTCGGGGTGCGTTGCCGAACTCCTCCGAAACGGCTCTACCGATTTTCGTGCAATTTTGCGTGCATATTGGCTAGGGTTGAGAATCGGTCAACATATATTTTTCATACTCCTAAGTGATAAGGGTGGCCCACGCGCACGGAGTCGCGGGGCGCAGCTAGTGAATGATATAATATACTAGGTGTGCCCGCGTCTTCGTCCGCCGTAAAATTAGGTAAAAAAAATAGATTCAATTTTCGCTTGATGGTATAAAGCCTCCAAAAATGGGTTATCTAACACTGAAATAATTTTTGAAATCGGACCAGTAGTACCTGTGATTAGCGCATTCAAGTAAAAAAAAACAAACAAAGTAAGAATTAAACTCTTCAGCTTTATATGTATATTACAATAGATTGAACATAAAAAGTGTGTAATTATAAGTAATTTATGTATTCTGCGTAGCTGAACTGCTTCTAAGCGGCTGGACCCATTTTGATGAAATTTCTAAAACTGTTTGCGTGGTACGAAAAAAATCAAATCACATTTAGCAATCCAGTTTTAGAATACACACAATTTATTATTGTGTGTATTCTATTATCTTATGCATTTCTTACGCTCTACGGTTATTCGATATCCAATGATTGGATGTAGAGCAGCAATATTTTCAAACAACTTTCATTTCTAGATATAGAATAACACAGGCTACTTTAATTTTAGCTAAATATATAATTATTATTTATATAACAAGCAAAAGATCAGGTGGTTTAACTGAGTGAATACCGACGCTCATGAAACTGTACAACCAAAAGGCTCATAGATGAGTTGCCAGCCTGAATAAATGAGCGGTTTTTTTTAATTATTAATAATAAACATTTACGCGTGAGGAGGTTGTAGCCTAATTTGTGGTCAGCATTTGATTCGACAGCTAGGTTAAGTAGCTCTTACCGCGACCAGGCGATAGATGGGTGATAAATTCCAAAACTGGTTTTCAAATATCCAACCTTCTCCGTGTATCGGAGAGCACGTAAAACAGCGAGTCCGTATGCTACTGATAGTATTACAGAGTGATATTAGTCGTGAGATTTCGGGGGTTCCGGGGATGACGTCAGACGGCAGTCGGTCATCTTAACTCGCCCCACAGCAACATCCTTTACAATCTAAGCGGAGCCTGGTACTAGACCGGGATAACGCTAGGATAGATAGATAAGATAGATAAGATAATTTTTATTTCTACACGTACATCACTGAGATTATCTCTAAGTTGTGTCGCTGATACTTAAAATAGGTAAAACCTGTGCAATAAATATCAGCAGCCTTCCATTTTGTCCGTATACACATGAAATGCGTATATTACAGTATGTTCGCACATTTAGACAATTAAGTGTTATTTAAATGCTATGAATAAAGTATACATTTACAACAAAAGGAGTAATAACCATACCTTAAAGGTCTCAAGGATGTTGCATAGAGGTCATTGCATATAGCGATGACAGGCCTCTTCAGTGGCTGCGACTTAGCTTTCTTTTTGCCCTCCTCTTTCTTACCACCAGCAGTTGTGCACCACTTGACTAACAACTCCACCGTCTGTATGGGTGCTCCGTCTATTTCATCTGAAAGCCAAAATATCAGGTGTTTCATAATAAAAACTGATATTATTCGTGGGTTCGATATATATATATGTATTTTTGTATTTCCATAAAAAAAAATATTTGTGAATAACAGTTGTCTGTTATTCACAAATATTGTTCTGTTATAACACAGGCATTAAGTTGTCTACCTTAGGAACAGGCGCCTGTGTGTCATATAGTCCTTTATATATTTATTTACGATTTTTTTGTGTGTTCATGTCGTTAACTGAAAAGAATTGTCCAAATAGATTGCATTTATTACCTAGCACAAGACAATTTGGTCTTCTTTCGGCATCAAGGACAGATCTCATGAGGGTAGCGCTCTGTCACTGAACGGAAGTTCTCAAATTGTCTGCCCCTGACATCAAAAATGCTCGAAACAAAAGTGCAATATAACTCATGGGGCAAGAGATACGATTGTTTGTCATCTGAATTGAGTAAAATAATTATAATACATATTATTCCTCACTGTTAAGTGTATTTTAAGTATGTTTGTGCTAAAAGTTTAAAAAAATTTACAATACCAATGTATGGTTTTTTTTTTAACAGGGGATAAAGATATTCCTTTTCTACGATATTATACTCAGTACAGGCAGCAAAATCCGGAAAAGGTCCGTGTGGAGTTAAAGGATGGAGAAGAAGAAGAAGAAGTAGAAGAGATAGACCCAGCAGATCGTGTCAGCGATATTCTAAGTTCCTTCCTCACTGGTAGGAAGACAGATTAAATGTTTGAACGGCTCTACTGTGAACTTGGGAATTTGAGCTTACAACAATTTACGTAAGAAGTATCGATATATGATAGTCAAAATATCTGTGGTTACGGAAGTAATCCGCCAAGAAGAGCCGTTAAAATTCGTTTTTGTCATGCTTGAGATCTATATTAAATGGGCAATTACGTAAGTCGAGATAAATTCAATGCGTCGATGATAATAGAAATAGTTTACAACTATTTTTAATTCAGATAATGAAATGTAAAGGGTAATATAGTTAATGAAATAATATAGGTAAATTCTAAAACGTTTGTATGTAATGTTCTGTATGTAAATTGTTTATATGTCAGTCTGCTCTGGCCACATTGATAAGGGCTTTAAGGTACCCATGGGAATGTAGAAATGAATAAAAATGTGACGCTTAAACGATTTTTTTTCTGTTCTTTTTTTATGTTACAAGGGGCAAACGAGCAAACAGCTAAGACGCTCATGGACATCTGCACGACCAGGAGGCAACCAGATGCGTTGCTAGCCTTTTAATGACGAGTTTAGGCCACTGGGAAGTCTCACAAACCGAACGAAACGCGACAACAATACCATCGTCGCCACTTCACGCCTATCTTATGTGAGAAAGAAATATTGTTATTCGGACGCGCCGGCCCAATTCGGCTGCAAGCATGGCGCTGCCGCTAATTAGAAAGGCAGGAGTAAAGGAAAGGGATGAAGTAAAAGGATATAGATATAGATGGGGTGGAGAGCAAGGATGCGGATACTACTGTCACGGACGGTATAGGGAGAGTGACAATAGTAGCTATGTTTAGTTCGATTTTTTCAATTTTGTTTGAGTTTTTGGCATTTTAAAACGCTACAACAAAAATCTCTTGAAGATCCCTAAGTCGTATCCGTTCGGAAATACAGACGCTGGTAATTGATTCCACAGAGGAATTGTGCGAGGTAAGTAGTTTCTTAAAAATCACACGGTATTTCTAGGTGTTTATAATTTAGGTCCGACCACTTTTTGAGACCTAGGCCGCTGGGTCTTTCATTCTGCAAGCAGATTTAAATATATACATATTTTGAAACTTGCCCTAATTACTCAAACGGTCAAAATGCTGATTAAAAGATTTGAGGTACTTGATTCGAATTCTAACCAAAACTATTCTCTAATCCACCTCTGTCTTTGGGCTGAATTGGAGGTTGTTCTGAGCTTGTTTCGAACCGCGAGGTGGTTATCTTTCTATGGTCAATGTCATGGATTAAGGGACTTCCAAGGTCTCCACAAAATTAAGATTTAACTGGATTACCTAATTTGCAAAGCTTAGGAACTATGCCAACAATACCCCAATGGCAAGCTTTTCCCCGCGACTTAGTTCATACCTACCAGGAAAAGAGCATACTAATTCCTCAAAAGCCGGCAACGCATCTGCGAGTCCTCTGGTATTGCAGTTATCCATGGGCATCGGTAGTCACTCAAGTAAATGCAATTTAAATAATATTACTTCTGCCGATACTCGGACACCATTTCACATAAATAATATTTGATTTTGAAAGGGCAAACATCCATTTCAAAATCAAATGTTATTTATTAGTATTTGGAGAATTTGACGAACGCCAAATTCTCCATAGCCCCTCCATTCAAGTTCCCGAGTATCCCTGCAGGATATGACCTATGTACATGAGGACATTTCAAAATTTGGAATAAATAGAGCTGATGAGAGTGTTATTAGAGTGGGAGGTCGTTGTGGGATAAAAATCCATTCTATACGTTATCTCTCGTGAATTAAACCACCAACCATCCATGCAGGAATCGAACCCCCACAAGGCGTTTCGAGCCTTTTTCTCTAACCCGACGTACATAGCTCATGATTCAATACCAGATTGCGATGACAGTTTTTCATCTAACGGGTCATAAGGGCTTCTTATGTTATATTTATGCATATAAGTCTTTAATACTATATCATTCTGAGTGTAAAACTCGCTGATATATAAAAAAGCAAAACTCTACATTCGAGGACACAAATCGCGATTTTGGCAAATAATTTATTGACAAGTAAAACATTATCTATTAAATATTAAGCTTTAAAATAGGTCTATCTATATGATATATAAAATCGATTAGTCATCTATCACAAAATCTCGAAAACCTATATACATACGTGTAACTTTACTCGTTTTTGCTGCACACGTCATAATAGCTCGCAGATGGCAGAATTTTCTCCTACTTACTCGACAATTACCGCTATATTTTGGACAATTCACACAATATCTTTATAATTTATAGCCTATATGTTATTTTGATGTATTAAGTACACTACTGTAAAGTTGTGTGGGAATGGCACACCAAGGTCGACGAGGAGAGAGAAGTCTCGAGTGGGAGCGAATAGAGTCGATAGTCGATATGCTCAACCACCGCAAAAGAAGATCTTCGAGTCCGGGCTTGTTGGAGTTGCCCGGGGCGGCCGCGCCTCGCCAACCGTTGTTCGTCGGAAGGTCTATATATAGTGATCGTAAGTAGAAACTTCGCTTGCGTGAGTTGGTTCTTGTACTACGGTCGTCGTAATCCGTACAGCGCCATCTAGTTTGCTTTGGTGTAACCTTTTCCACATGACATCATTGCCATCCTATTATGTAGCGGCCGCTACAGTTTTATTAAAATCCAGTCATTAGTTTTTCCGTGAAAGAGATACAAACATATATCCATGTCTACAAACTTTCGCATTTATAATATTAGTATGACAAGTTGCGAATGGGTAAGCGGTTAACCTCATTCTGACAATAGACAAATTCACTACCAGAAGCTCGAAGATGCGTTGCCAGCCTTTGACATACATATGTAAACATGGAGATTGTGTGGGTGGAATTTTGAGCATACATATATATGGGACAAAGTAAAATCACTCAAACAATTGAAGTGAAATTCGACTATACATAAAATTATAAACAGAAACCGGTAAGTTACAATAAAGAGGGTACTTTTATGGAATTCTTTTTTTTACAAGGGGCAAACGAGCAGGCAGCAGGCAGCTAAATGCCTACTGACGCCCAAGGCCATCTGCACGAGCAGGAGACTAGCAGATACGCTGCCGGCCTTTAATGACGAGTTTAGACCACCGGGAAGTCTCACAAACGGAATGAAATGCGACAACCATACCATCACTTGACGTGAGAGCATTACCGCCACATTACGCCGATTTCAAGTGGAAAAGAGGCACTGGTACCCGGACGCGCCAGTCCAATTCGGCTTAAAGCGTGGCGCTTCCTCTAATTAGAAAGACAGAAAAGGAACAGGAAAGGGAAGACAAGAAAGAAAGAAAAGGGATGGAGCAAAAGGATATTATTATTGATATGAATTTTACAAAGTACGCTGCGCAAACAATTTAACAAAACGTTGAATCCAACAAAGACGAAATAAACGCCGTCCTATTAAACACTTAATGGCAACTAATTTTAGATCGTTTGTTATCCGATTTCGATGAAATTAATGTTCCCAGCGAGATTTTAGCATGTTCTATCAACTTGGAAAATTCCAATTGTCTATATCTAATAGTTTGGAGATCCTAGAGGGCGGACAGAGGGACGGAGCGAAACTATTAGGGGTCCCCTTACGACTACGGAACCCTAAAAGAGTTCAGCTCTTTGCTTTGAGAGTGAGGTGTCGGTAACGGAAGCGGTGTCGCGAGTTCAATGGTTATTTTATCTGGGAATGCTAATAGAAATGAAGACTTGAACACACCGAGGTGTCGGTCACGGTAACGGTGTCGGGAAATCAGTTATTGCCCAAAAAGTTTAAATAATTACTTCATAAGGTTTGCCCATGATACCCATGGGGTCCTGGGCTATCGCTATGAGATCCAAATTCAGCAACAGCTTCTTTTCGTAAGCTGTTATCTTGTCCATATCGCAGCTTAGCAGAAACGGTGCCGCCAGCATTGTGTATACAGCTATGTGCACCCGACTTTGGCTGTCGGTCAACGACCCCGTGCCGAAGATTAGCTGAAAAATTAAAAAATAAAACAAATTTTAGATAATTCGGGCTGTATGTTGAATGGTCTGTGCCTGTTGACTGAAATAAAAAAGACTGCTATTTTCGTGTATTAAAAAAATGGTAATACGACTTTAACTGTTTATACTGTAACCCCCCTACAACACGGTGGGTTTACACCGTATTATGGGAAAACGCGTTGTAAGACTATTCTCGTACAACGCGCTTGTGCGACACCGATTTATTTACCGTGTGTTAACGTAATAAAGTTAAGAGTTCATTATCTACACTCAATCAAAATTCAACTATGAAAAAATATACCGGATTCACACTAATGCCAAACGATTTATACACACATGCATACGTTTTATTATAGGATGCTGTCAAATGTTATTGTATTAGGAATTAAAGTATTGTACATAGAAAATATAATTTAAATAGGCATATAGTAGGTAAATCTAAAGAGATTTGTAGCTGAATTAAGGCCAGTCGGCGATCTTTGGCATATGTCAACACTCTTCTTGAATCACTCTGCTTATAGATGGAAACCGCGTCAAAATCGGTCGCGTTGCTTAAACGATCTAAGCGTACAAGAACGGGAAGCGACTTTGTATACTCTATAAGGAAGATACACGCGTCTTACCATATCAGGGTCGTTCCACTGGCCAGGTCCATGGTATTCGTGGAGCTCCTATAACACAGGCATTAAGTTGTCTACCTTAGGAACAAACGTCCGTGTGTCATATAGTCCTATATATTTATTTATTTATTATTTATGTATATAAATATGTACTAATATATAAAGCTAAAGAGTATGTTTGTTTGTTTGCTTGAATGCGCTAATCTCAGGAATTAGTGGTCTGATTTGAAAAATTCTTTCAGTGTTAGTTGATCCATTTATCGAGGAAGGCTATTTATCATCACGCTAAAATTAAATCTATTTCTTTTAAATTAATTTTACGTGGACGAAATTGCGGGCACAGTTACATACATATAAGAAAGAGACGAATAAAATCCTGAGTTTATATATCATATCACGCTAATGCCACCATATATTGCAACAATTATTAGCTACATTAATTTTACACGCTTAGGAAGAGGAGTTAATTACTATAGAATAGAAGACGTACAAACACGTGTTATGTGGAGCGTTTAACATACTTGTAATCAGAAAAATGGAAACACTTTCAAGTTTATGTTTTGTAACGATTATCAGAAAATTTTATATATTTAGGAATATATGTAAAAAACGGATTTGTTTCCATTTTTCTGTTGAGAAGTATATGTGTATCAAATTTCAGTTACAAAATACGAAGCACTTTTATTTGACTATATCTGCCTGATGTTAGTCTAAAAAATAAACAATCTGGTACCCAGGTAGAATTTTTTTTCGTGAGGATATCCGGATGGGATACCCGGGGGGGTAGCCAATACTGTGCTTTAAAGATGCCATCGTCACGCATCATGCCATCTTTTAGACCAGTTGGGTCTACCGGGCAATGGTTCCCATTTCATAGACACGAAAACCAATGCTGAAGTCAAAGTCAAAATCAAAATCACATTTGATGACACCTGTTTAGAGCAATAGTTAAATAAGCGCAAACTCCATCACCAACGTGCTGCACTTACTAAACGAGTTCAAAATTTACTTTCGCTCCTAATTGGGCACTTTCGTAAGTAACAAATTTCATTTTTAGTCTCTAGTCATATATTCCAATAAGCCAAGCTCCTACCACCAGCCTCCAACTCCATATGGACTCTTCGGGTCTTCCAAGAGAGACCTTCCGAGGAGTTTAGACCAATGGTAATGTTCAGAATTATTTAATACGTATATGTTTGAGGCCCTAGCACGAACATTTCAAACCGTTCGAGTCGAAGCGTTGACTGTACTTAGTATAAAAATGTTCGTGCTAGGCCCACAGGCGAGTCTTTATCGTTACACGCTTTTAATTAATGCTAATGCAAACCACGTTGACACTAAGAAGGTTCGGTGTGAGCCCAACACAAATATTTTCCAAGTCTACTCTTCGACTCAAACCGTTCGAAATGTTCGTGCTAGGGTCTCTGATCTGATTTTGATAAATTTAACAGACTGCAAACTATGATGCGTCCCGCATGGGATCCTAGTGCAATAACTGGTCTAGTTAAACTCCCCGTATTAGGACGACGACACACGGGATATCGGCCATCGAGACCGGTCATCGACCCCCAAGTACAGTTAGCATATAAAGTGCAAGTTCAATAAATTGCAAATTGTAGGTAATCCTGGTATCAAAACTAGTTAACTCGCCGCATTAGGACTACTACTACACACGGGATATCGGCCATCGAGTCCGGTCATCGACCCTCAAGTACAGTTAGCATATAAAATGCAATAGTACCAGGAACGGGCTATGCTAATATCCGCTTTGCAACTTTTCTAGAATCACTTAGTATATGACAACATCGCTTTTTATTATCCACATGTAACACAACTACGGGACTAACTTAAATGTCATCAGAGTCTTTTGATTACTTAGTCGGTTAATTAAGAAGGAAATGTAGAAATAATTTTCTACCTTCATAGTGCTTGAAAAAGGAGACTTTACTGTCAAGTGCCAAGTAGTGAAAACAGTAACAAAAATAACAAATTAAAAATTATCCAACTAATATTTGGTACAACTTCTTTACAGTAAACTTGTCAACAAATATGTCAATCCAGACACAATAATGTTTTATTTAAATTGACATTTACAATCGTCCTTTTGAATCGTCAAATATTTAAAAAACTACTGATTCGGAAAAGTTACGCCACCGAGAACGACCACCAAGAAACTCGTTGGCCAATAAACCGCCCGCCATCAGTCTAGCCGTGATTACAGCGTGTAAATGAAAAAAAACTGTTGTTTTTTTTTAATTAAAACACAACCAACGGTTTGTGTAACGGCAAAGACAATCAGTCTTTACGCCATCATAAATTCACACGGGAAACAGATCTCGGGTTGCATTCTATCCATAAACACGTCTTAGATAACGTTTTGTCAATATGAGTGGGGTAATGCAGCCTTGTTTGGTTTTACCTGCTTGTTCAAACCGCATTTTATTAATGAAGAAACAAAACGAGAAATTAGCTCAAATACTCTGTCAGTGGCAACTAGGCAGATTGGTAGCAAAGAGTTTGTTTGTTTACTTAAACGCGCTAATCTCAAGAACAACAGATCCGATTTGAAAAATTTTTTCAGTTTCAGATAGCCCATTTATCGAGGAAGGTTAAAGGCTATAGGTACATCGTAACGCTAAAATTGAATCTAGTTTTTTTACCTCATTTTACGCGAAAAGAGTCGCGGGCATGCCTAGTTGATAGTATAATCCATTATACTTTACCAATTATGATTTACTAGAGATCGCCGGCTTTCATTCTAATATAAATCTTTAGTTTTGAGTACCATATGTATATTTAAAGTTGTATGCAAAAAAAAAAGTTGTGCAACGAAATTTTCATATGACAATTAATATACATACATACACGGTCATCGTGACTATTCTTTATCACCATCTTATAGTAATACTAGCTGTACTCCGCAACTTCGTCCGCGTGGGCCACCTCCATGAGGTTTAAAAAATGGTTTACGACCGATTCTCAGACCTACCAAATGTACACAAATTTTTCAAAAGAATCGCTCAAGCCGTGTCAGACTTTGGCAACAAACACTGTGGCACGAGAATTCTGTATATTAAATGTGATACGTGGTGAGATACCAATTTTGAGTAACAATACTTAGGCATTATTCTAAAAACAACCAACCTTCGTAACAGGAGTAAAACTATTAGTTTAATATATTGTTAACGTTGCGTTTGGTTTGTGAGATTTCCCGGTGGCTTAAACTCGTTATAAAGGCCGGCAACGCATCTGCTAGCCTTCTGTTCGTGCTGATGTCCTTGGGCGTCGGTAGGCATTTAGGTGCCTGCTGCCTGCTCGTTTGCCCCTTGTAACAAAAAAAAATATTATTACAAATCTCATAGCTTCTAGTACTAATAGAATCACAAATCTTGACTTGACATTTAAAGTCTAAGAGGAGGGCCGTGCGACCGCACTCCGCCTGTCTTAGGCTTAATTATTTACTATTGGAATCATAATTATGCTCAGGTGCTTCGAGGACTCGCCTTGCATTTAAAGTAGGGACTACCATTATTCCCAATATATCGGGACACTCCTAAATTTCATTTATTTATTTTTGGAAAAGATACGTTGTTATGTTATTCTTAGATGTAAGAGATACAGACTACAAACGAACAAGTTAAGCTCTACAAGTTACTAAAACATACAGACAAAATAAAACCACATTACAATAATGAACTAAAATAATAATAAAAGTAAAATTAACAAGACCAACAAAAGTATTGCAATAACGCCAGCCTTCTACGAATATTACTGCCTGGTTATAATGATGATTTATTGTTGTGCTTTACTTTTTTAAACGTATATACATGTACTCCATTTTTTAATTATATTTCATTTTTTATTTAAAAAATCTAGACCAACATATTTCAATAATAAAAAATATTTAGCTTTGTGGTTTTCCGTGAAAATTCGGTCGTCAATCAGGTAATGTCAGTTTGCCTCTTATAGTAAAAAATATGGCTTCACTATTACAAACTATTTTCCTCACAAATCTCAGATTATAAAGAGTCCCAATATAATATACCGAAAATATGTCAACCCTAACTTCCAGACGTTCACCTTCAGTCCGGAAGATGAGTCATACACCGGAAGCAGTGTTAGATCATAGAGTTATATTAAGCCTTGGCTAGAGACGGATTAATTAGTAGTCTATGGATACATTATACGGAAGAACCCAAGCAATGCCTGCGCCGGTAAAAAACAGGTAGCACAAACCTCCCTAGAAGGTCGGCAATGCATCTCTCAGCCTCTTCGTTACTTCGTACTAACTAGGTGAAATATATCTCATTCACAGTCTGCCCGTATCCGAAACTCTAATAACGGATTCTGCTCGATCTTTTGGCTATGCGGAGAGATGTGGGTCCACTCTACATCATTTACTGCATGATTAGCGGCAATGTTCTAAGGAATTCATTGAAGCAATGCCGGCACCTAAATACCACCAGAGGACATCTCATCAGAGTTGGAGATTTCACCCTAATCTCCTTGATGTCCTAAAGTCCACAACTCTGCGATCCTCTAGAAATTTATATCCTCGAACAATTCCTTTCTGGAATCTGTTACCAGATTCGGTACTACGGAACCGATATGGCTTAGGGATCTTCAAGAAAAGAGCACGCTCATTTCTCATAGGACGTCAACGCATCTGTGGGCCCCCAGGAGTTACAGTCTATGGACGTCGGTAGTCACTCATGTGAACCGTCTGCCCGTTTGTCCCTGGTTATATAACGGATTCTATTACTGCGGTAGAGTCTTTGCTTCAACCCGCAACCTCATCCACGCTGTTTTCTTCGATTTTTATGCAACCTTAATTTTAACCCCTTCAAAATTCATTTTTGTGGCAATAAGTAGCCTAAGTCCATCCACAAGGTACACTCTACCTCTATACCGAAATTCATCAAAATTGGTTCAGCGTTTTAGGCGTGAAAACGTGACACAGAGTTACTTTCACATTTATAACATCAATAAGGATATCGGCATAGATGTATCAGTCTAAAAATGCATACCCCTCCATTAATAAATTGCAAAGCTTTTTAATGTAAACCCAAACACAACCACGCACTTCAAGGGAACGATTGATGACGAATCTATTGATGAGCTTGCATAAGTAAATAAATGAATAAATATAAATATATACAGGACTATATGACACACGGACGTTTGTTCCTAAGGTAGACAATTTAATGCCTGTGTTATAGGTAACAGACGTCTGTAAGTTATACACAAATATTTCTTTTTTGTAGAAATATATAAATATAGATAATACACCAAAACTCGAGGCGAGAACCCAATCAATGAGTTGCCAAAGTCAAGATAATTTATTCAAATAATGTAATATATTTTTTTGTAGATAATTCTGAGACTCCTTTTAAGGGGAGATTTTGGGCCAAGCGAAACCTAATATTTATACAGTCCACTTAAATCGAACCCGCTTAATTTTATTGGTTGGAAGCTGCCCACAAAAAATCCACCATGTACTATAGATAAAATTATGTACCTATGAAATGTTACATATTCCTTATCAGAATTTAATTATTTTTAACTTTTTAGTTCATTTTAGTAACAAATAGTAATTGTTGCTTGTTTTCTAAATATCTTTTTATTTTTAACTTTTTTGTATTTAGGATTTTCTTTCTCTCTTGTGTACGAATTCTTTCCTAATAGAGGCGTTGTTCTAAAGATGTGTTTTACACTACATTTACAAAACAAGTTTCTTGCAAGCGTCAGCAATGTAGAGAACATCAATTTAGCTATATGTAAACGTCTCTTTTTTTGTACAATAAGGTTTTTCATTAAATATTTTATTCTCACTAGTATAGTACTAAAAAACGGTCCATCAACCTAGAGGTCCGTTGTAGAGAGTTAAGTGCTTCAGTACAATAGGTTTGGCCCCAGTGCCCTGAGGCACAACCTTAGTGATATGACATACACTATAAAAGTAATGTCAAATGTAACATTTATATTTCAATTCAATGCGAGTATGTCGTTTTATAATGGAATTCCTATGACGATCTTCCAGCTTCGCTGCATCCCAGCTCCATCATAGCTAACGCTGATCATGTTTCTTCTAAGCGTCAGTAATGTTCTCCTGTCGCTTCAATTTTGCTTTCTCGAACGTCTTTTTCTTTGTGTAGGAGGTTACAGGTTACTAAAAAATGAAATTCCTATCCCCACATTCCAGCATTATTATCAGACCCTAGATACTGTCTAAATACAAAGTACTCATCGAGACGAATCAAATGAGCCCAAACTCGATACGGTTATGTCGTTTTATAACGGAGTTCATATGGCCAGCTTTCAGCTCCATCATCACATCCTTGATACCATCTAAAGCCAAAGTACTCGTCAAGAAAAATCATATGAGCCCAAAGTAGATGTGGGTACGTCGTTTTGTAACGAAGTTACTATAAAGATCTTCCAGCTTTATCATCAGACCCTGGATATTATCTAAAGGCAAAGTACTCATCAAGACGAATCAAATGAGCCTAAACTCGACGCGGTTATGTCCTTTTATAACGGGGTCCCTATGCCCATCTTCCAGCTCCATCATCAAACCAGGGATGCTATCCGTTATTTTTTACGTGTAAGTATAGATGTACACTCTCGCAATTGAGATATAAGGGCTGATAGTTAAGATAACCGATTACCATCTGACGTCATCCTCGGAACCCCACGATTTCTACTTACGACTACCTTACGACTAGCCCACGATTACCTTACGACTAATATCACAAAGTGATATTAAGCGGGTCCCACTGTTTTATGTGCCTTGCGAAACACGAAGGAGGTCGGATATCAAATATAAAACCAGTGCTAGAATAGGTCACCCATCATCCGGTCGATTAGGCCACGACCTCCTCTAAAAGCTAGAAGCTAAATTTATAGTTGATACATTTAAAAAAGTTTTGTTTCTTTCGGTTTTTGAATGTGACTAGCTTTAATGTCGTATGGTATAGAGTGTGTAGGTTATTTAACCAACAATTGAGTGATTAATAAAGCTTTTCAAGTGATCATCTAGCGTTGGAGAGTAGTTGGACAAGAGTCCAACTACTCTCCAACACACAAACAGCGAGTCAAAATAAGAATTTCGACTAGCTTTTCCCCTTCTCACATTATCTCCATTCCTCAAAAATGCCATTTCTTAATATGAAAAATACAGTATGCCTTTTTCTGTAACGTACACGTAAACAAAATTTTCTATGATTGTATCGAGGACTCCAACACATTGTTTGTTTTCTGTTAGTTTTGAAAAACCTTTCTATTATTTTATACCCAAAGTATACCTCTTCAATTAGCCTGTTGCCAAAAATGCAGAAGTGAAAAACTTGACCGAGTGTGTAGCTCAGATATCCAACTGTACTGAACGCATAGACGTTTAACCCGTTGATCTGCAACATACAGAATACATAAACCTCTCAAAAGCCGGTCACTCAGCGAAGAGTAGCGTTATCAATCAGCATTGGTAATCAATTAAAATCAGAATAAGGTAGCGCCATGCTTGTAGCCGACTTGGGCCGGCGCGTTTCAGTACCTCTTTCTTACATAAGATCGGCGTAAAGTGGCGGCAATGTTGTCACGTCGAGTGATGGTATTGTTGTCGCCTTTCGATCGGTTTGTGAGTCTTCCCGATGGACTAAACTTGTCATTAAAGGCTGGCAAAGTATCTGCTTATCTCCTAGTCGTGCAGATGTCCATGGGCGTCAGTAGGCACTTAGCTGCCTACTGGCTACTCGTTTGCACCTGCTAACAAAAAAAAATCAGGTGAACCGTATATCCGCCGCTCCTCATATCTCTATATTCGTATCCCCATCCAGAAGACCAGGAAAGAGAAGCGTGATCTAAGGAGGTATTGGGGCAGTGAGACATTACAGACTGATTGAAAATATATAAATGAAAAGAGGGTAATCGTCGCCACTGTTAGATACGGGAACAAGTGAAACGGTCCGATGCTATACTTGCACTGATTTATTCGTTGACATCTTACAAGCCCCGCGGTACGCGCAGGCACCTGCATATATATATACTTACTAACCTAACACCAACCATCATAAAATAACAATTTATTTTGTTAATTGTCAAATGTCGTTATACTAATACCGGAGCCAGGCATAGCTCAAACTTTTTGTACATTTTTGTCTTTGATCTCCACAAAGTTTTACAATACTTTGTACAGTTACACATAGTCCCCGGAGACACTACATGATCATTGAAATGATCATTCAAATGAAGATATATCTGGCTACGGCATAAGAGTAAAATTTTTGTAGATAGCTATAAATAAGACTATGATACGGAAATCTAAAGATTTCCAGCCGAATTTCAGCCGCTGTTCTTTAGTTAGTTTAATTGAATACTTCTGTTTGCAGCAAAATGAAATAATTCCGTCTGTAATGTTTGATATTTCGCTCACCGGAAATAAACGGTTAAAATATTAAACATATCTCGTCGTGGAAAATACAATTTGTGTCGGATGCTGCGCATTCGCTTGTTTCAGATTAGCTTTAAAGTATGAATGCGTTTGAATTCACGTTAGAATCGGCGTCGCCAGACGAGCGAACTTTGACGGGATGCGTTTGGTGTGAGTTCTTTTAGCAATATTTGGAATATGCATAAGAATATTATGTATATTTCATTCACTTCCCCTCCAACCAAGCTCATGAAAGCCTAATTTTATTTTAAAAAGGCACCGACTTCAATTATACTTCCGATTACTACTTAAAGGTCTTTGGATCGAATTCAAAATTAAGGTACCGTTTTGCGAAAATTGCGGGGAAGGAGTGTGAAATTTGACAAAATTGTAGTCTATATAGAGGAAGGTGAGCGACATTTTTTATAATACGCAATATTAAAATCTTAAAATAAAACCACACACACACACACACACACACACACACACACACACACACACACACACACACACACACCAAAGACAGATAATTTACATCACACACACACACATGTATTGGAAGATATAAAAGCGAGAACGAAACAACCGTTATATTAATTGTCAAATGTTATTTTTCTACGAGTAGAATATTTGTAGTTGTACGGAAAAAGGTTTGTTGGCGAATTTCGACCAGCCGGCTATCTGGTACATATATAAATACGCTAGACATCTAAGTTTAAAATCATCATCATTTCAGCCTGGGAGCGTCCATGAATTGCTAAAAGTACGTCAAAATGTGTGTTGCGATAAAACATAATAGGTATTTTTTATCTCAAGTAAAATTGCTAAAAGTACGTAAAAATGTGTGTTGCGATATAACGTAAAATACTAAAATCACTCGAAACCCTTTCTAAATGAGATTAGAAGTTTTGTTTCGACTAATAATAGCTATACAAACGATTAGAAGATGCCTTATTATATAGATATTTATCATCTCAAGAAGGGTTGCTAAAGGTACCTAAAAATGTGTGTTGCGATAAAGCATTAAATTAAAAAATCAATCTAAACCCTTTCTAAATGATATTAGAAGTTTCGTTTCGACTAATAAAAGCTATATAAACGATGGGAAACCTTATAAATTAGATATTTATCATCTCAAGAAGGGTTGCTAAAGGTACCTAAAAATGTGTGTTGGGATAAAACATAAAAGAGTAAAGCCCCTCGAAACCCTCTTTTAGTGAGATTAGAAGTTTCGTTTCGACTAATAACAGCTATATAAACCATTAGAAGCCAAAAAATATAGATATTTATCATCTCCAATATTTTGCTAAAAGTACGTAAAAATGTGTGTTGCGATTAAACAACAAAGAGTAAAACCCCTGTTACCCTCTTTTAATGAGATTAGAAGTTTTGTTTTGACTAATAACAGCTATAAAAACAATTAGAAGTCTTAAAATATGGATATTTGTCATCTCATGTTGGATTGCTGAAAGTAGGTAAACATGTGTGTTGCAATAAAACATAAACGAGTAAAGCCCCTCTAAACCCTCTTTTAATGAGATCTGAAGTTTCGTTTCGACTACTAACAGCTATATAAACGATTAGAAGTCTTCAGATATGGATATTTATCATCTCAAGTTGGATTGCTAAAAGTACGTAAAAATGTGTGTTGCGATAAAACAAAAAGAGTAAAGCCCCTCGAAACCCTCTTTTAATGAGATTAGAAGTTTTGTTTCGACTAATAACAGCTATAAAAACAATTAGAAGTCTTAAAATAAGGGTATTTGTCATCTCATGTTGGATTGCTGAAAGTAGGTAGAAATGTGTGTTGCAATAACTCATAAACTAGTAAAGTCCCACTAATCCCTCTTTTAATGAGATTTGAAGTTTCGTTTCGACTACTTACAGCCGTATAAACGATTAGAAGTCTTATGATATGGATAATTATCATCTCAATGTGAATTGCTAAAAGTACGTCAAAATGTGTGTTGCGATAAAACATAATAGGTATTTTTTATCTCAAGTAAAATTGCTATTGCTATTATTTTTTATTTTAGGCGGTACAATGAGTTTTAATATTCTATACTGTATATTAAAAATTCGTTTTAAGTAACTTTTATATGTTCTGCCATAGCTGCTAAGACCATAAGTTATTATGCTTTCCGCTAGGGATTTGTACAGTAACAATAATATAGAGTAGGGTACTTTATTTTTAATTAAATACAGCTTTGCCAGGAAAATTCTAAGCTTCTCGCATATTTTATTAACGTGCTTTCCCCAGTTAAATCGATCATCAATAATGAGGCCAAGGTACTTCTGTTCTCTAACTAGTCGTAACGGTGAGCAATGATTTTGACAGTTATTAGAATGTAGACACTCGTGATCATGAGCTATTACGCGTGCTACCGTTTTGGCTTTATTTTGACTAGAGCACACGTGCATTAAGTTTGTTTTTTCAGCATTCAGTACTAGGCCATTATCGTGAGACCATTTGCAAATTCTGTCAAAGTCAGCTTGGATTTTGACTTGAGCAGTGTTGATATCTCTGTCAGCTGCTATGAGACATGTATCATCTGCGAATTGGTAGATTACGCAATCTTGAACTATATTAATCATGTCATTTACATAAATCAGGTAGTGCAGTGGACCTAGAACCGAGCCCTGAGCAGTGCCTTCTGTTACTTTATAATTATTACTAAGGGTTGAACCAACCTTCACTTGAAACGATCTGTCTTTGAGGTAGTTTTCACACCATTTTCGTACCGGACCTCTTACTCCGCTGTTTTCCAACTTTTTTAAGAGTATGTCGTGTTGTAACGTGTCAAAGGCTTTGCTGTAGTCTATAAAAATAATTAAAATATGCTGTTTATTGTTTAGATAGTTTAAAACATTATCAGTAAATTTAGATAAAAGATCGGTAGTACTTTTTTTTGCTTGAAAGCCATATTGTTTTGAAGAAAGAATTTCGTGTTCCTTGTAAAAGTTGTGAATATTTTGACTTAAATATTGTTCTACTATTTTTTCATTAATTTAAGTTAGTTTTGGCGTTTTCACTTATTATTTTTCTATATTCGGTAACAGGACATTTTTCCAACGCATGCAAAATTTCATGACTATCGATTAAGGGATCGTTATGGCCTCAATGCGAGACAAATTCTTACATTCCTCTTTGTGATGTTAGTAATACACATAAAATTGTTTAAAAGCGTGACAAATACACCTATACGTCAGTACAATAGTTTAAATACCACCATGACCTAGTTTCAGTGACGTGGCAACTGGTATGACACTAAAAAACGGTGTAACGCCATCTCACGGCGAATAGCTGAACTAAATATATTTAAACTTACATTAATAACTATATTTATTATTACAATTAATAATAATATACTATTAATTATACATTGGATCAATATGACAGTTTTTAAACACTGCATTATAAGAAAATAATATGCTGAAAGATAACGTCTTATAGGTATAAAAAAATCAGAATTATAATTTCCTACAGTTTATAAAAACTGTACACAAGAAAAAAACCATTAAAAGATGTAGTTAAAGTGGTCTATCTATCATTTCTGAACAACAAACATCAACATAATAATAACATTTTCATTTAACCGGATTAAACATTTTTTTTACTAAGCAACACGTTTTAAAAATAATCTTTTACTTATAATTAAAAAGTTTAAACTGAACGATTAACAAAAAATTTAAAAAAAAATACAAGAATACTGTAACCGATATCATAATTGCGATTTCTCGGGATAATTTTGACGTCAGAGACGATATTTTGAGCTCAGACTGTGTGGCAGAAATATTACGGATAATCGACCGTGGCCGGTGCAGCGTTTAACCAAAAAAAAAAACAGCCGTGTCCTGATACGCCCGGGAGGCAGAACACCTGACGCAGACTAAACCTAAATACACTGCGGTTTTATATATTATAGATTTTTATACCCTTATAATATAAATACCTAGGTTTATACGCAGATTACTTTGCTTTATTTCAAGTTTTTTTTATTTTTAAATTGGAGTGAGCTTTATCAACGGCCCTCTTTTGAGTCGATCGCTAGTTTACTTAGCTCTTCCCGCGGCCGTTTGATAGATTTATCTGTAGAATTAGTTACCAGCTTCGATATTTCCGAAAGGATACAACTTAATGACCTTGAAGAAAAGAGCATACTCATATCTCAAAGGCCAGCAACGCATCTGCGAATCCTCTGGTGTGGCTGTTATCCATGGGCTTCGGAAGTCACTTAGGCGAACTGCCTTCCCGTTTGTCCCTTGTTTGTTTTGGTTATCAAATGTCCGACCAGCTCCGTGTTTCCGAAGGCATGTAAAAAAGTGGGTAACGTTTAATCTCACTGCGTTATATTAATGGCGAGATTGTGGAGATTCCTGGGATGACGGCAGTCGGTCATCTTAACTCGACCCACATCCCCTGCTAAGCAGACCCTGGTACTAGACTGGGATAACGCTATTATGAAGAAGATTTTTTTTTAACATTAAAAACATTAGCCTCAGAATCTAAAAGTGTTGCTTCTTGAATATCTCATTATAAGTGTTATTGAAAAAGGCATGTATGTATAGAAATGTAGGCTCAGAAATAATATACACGCGTTAATGACATTCAATACCGCTCTGCCCGTGAAGCATTAACTCTAGAAAATCGCTCTTTAAACGTTCGTTATCTGGAAATGGTCTAAGACATCGCCGTGTCGCTAATAATAATGGCTATAACTGTATGTAGATATGTTAATATACGTGAACGGTAAGAATAACTTGTGCAGTTAAATCTTCTACAGTAAAGATCGCACTGTTATTTAAATTTATTTTTTTATGTACAAAAGCAATGTGTTCCTTTTAAAACTGGTGCTTAACGAGTGTATTCAAAATTTGCAAACCGTAGTTTATTCCATGTGTGACATAGATATATATTCCGTTGTTAACAATTTTCAACTATACAAGTCATAAATTATCCAAAGGAATTTTTTATTTTAATCTCGGAGAAATAACATCGTCGATATCTATTTTTGTGTTTGTTACTCATAAGTCGTTGACCGAATTTCATAAGTGCATTTGTAATTAACCTCCCGCTTAACATATTAACGATTAAAATCAGTACAGCATATGTACGTGAATAATTATCAAATATGAAACATTATATTATTTTTAGCGCTTTTACTTACTCCACTTATTTTAAGAGGTCTGGTTTTTATCGCCGAATTTAATTTTTACTGCAAAAACTCCAACCTTTAACAGCAAACAAGCGGATTCCCTTCAGAGACAAAGCAAAAACCTCATGATATTCGAAGAACAATTGTTTGGTTCACTACTCGATATCTAAAAACGGAATCGTGGTTTGGACGCGCCTTGTTACTTCGCGGAAGGGAAGTTTATTTTGAAATCTTAACAACGCTCGAATGCCTCACCTTTTGAACCTAAATTATTAGCAAATAGCTTCTACCGCTATAGCATTAGCCGATCTTCTTTTGCAACTCTTCGCTCCACGATCTTGCAGCGATCATTTACACGAACTTTTAAATTGTTATTGACTTTTTGAACTAAAACTTCTTTACGCACTCTTAACTTGAGCAGGAAGCTGGTGAATGCATGACGAGAGCGTTACGCAAAGTGAGATCGGGCTAAAGAAATTTGCCTAAAGCACACTCGTTTTTGGTTTGGGATAGTAAATAGCTCAAGAAGAGCCAGCTAGTTATTCAACAGCTCAAAAATTACTATTTTGCCTCTAATGTTCTTTTATGCATCATTTGCAACTAATCAGTTTTTATACATATGAAAATGTATAAAAACTCAAAAAAAACCTTCTAACAATGCGAATAAAACAAAATAGGCCCAGCTGTTTGTGAGTTCTAGCGAGAAACATATTTAATTTAGGTGACATATCAACAGCAGCGCCCCCTTGCCGGGTTCGATTTCGGTGCAAACCATCTACGAAACCCTTAGACGATATACACAAAATTTTATCAAAATCAGTCAAGTGTCTTAGAAGAAGTAGGGTGACAAATGGTTGTACACCCGATTTTTGTGTATAAAGAACATAACACGCTAATAGACGCTACAAACGTATCGATAAATCGTTACGAAACAACTGTGCAGTTAAATCGAACGTTCCTAAAGCTCCGTGAAGAACTGCCGAAATGAGCGATCGCTATTCAAACGCATCGATAAAACTGTGCAGTTTAATCTACAACTGTTTTTCATACACACGTATCGAACACACACGTATAGTTTTTCGCAACAATTTATCGATAAGTGTGTAGCGGCTATAACTGGTACCGACTTCAAATATATCAAGACGTCTACCACATCGTATGTAAGTACCAATTATTTTTTAATTTATATCTCCGTACTGTTCGTAAAGGTGGTTTTCCGTTTATTTAAAAACTAGCTGTACCCGCGAGTTTGTCCGCGTAAAATTAGGGAAAAAAATGGATTCAATTTTAGCCTGTAACCTTCCTCGATAAATGGGCTATCTAAAACTGAAAGCATTTTTCAAATCGAACCAGTAGTTCCTGAGTTTAGCGCGTTCAAATAAACAAACTCTTCAGCTTTGTATATTAGTATATATGTATAGATATATAATATATAAGCATAAGCATAGATAATTTATAATGAGCATATTTTACTTTTGCTTAACATTATTGCGTTGCACAATCACAGAGATTACAGCGAGATAACAAAGCCGAGCTCTTCATTATCTCTCTCAGAAAATGAAACTCTTTGGACGGCGTCTTCTGAATTAACGAGATGAGAAAAGACGTGTGGCTGTCTCAAAGTTACTTCTCAAATGAGGTTTTATTTCAAACTATTATCAAAATTACAATTACTCGAAATTACAAAGAACTGTCGTCAAAGGTTATAGATTTAGACATATTTAAAGCCAATCTTAACGTTTTCAAAAAACAAATATTAACCCTATTATAAATGTCACATCGTATTTTACCCTAATATATTTTGTTTAAGATTTATAATTAAAAAAAATATAATTAAAAGATTTATATTGTAATTTCCGTTAATTTTATGATATGCATTGTTAATATTTATTTTCCTTTGTTTAGTGTTAACTACTAGATGAACTTATTATAAAAAAGAAAATTTAATAGCTTTAGCGTGTATTAACCAAAAAGTACATTTTTTTATCCGTATCTTTGATTCCTTAATCATAGTTTATATTTTTGGGCGCCATAGTAAGTAAGTAAGTTAACATAATAAGAATATAATAATGATGTTATCTAATATTTTTATTAGTCTATAGTGTATTATTGTAATATAACCATATTTAACTTAATAACTTTTATATCGTGAAAAAAACTCTTTGTTACAATGTGTTGCCCAATCTCCTATGTGTCTTCTCTATTGAGCGTAACATTGGCGAATTATACTGTGAGTATGTGCAAAAGCAAGCCATCTAGAAAAGAAAGTAGAAGAAGAATATAGTATGTAATATTATTGATGCTTAATGTTAACCACTGCGCCCAAAGAGTAAATATACAAGTTGTAGAACGTAATGAATTTTAAAATAAAGTTCTGAAAATTTTCTCATTCGATGCTTGCTCGTTAAAGTTTTACAAAAGTTAGCGTAAAATTGAAATGCACTGAAAATCGGAACATTATTCCGTAATATTAGAGTGTTACAAATATTTTAAAAAGTATATTATGGGCACTTTAAATGTTTTGTATTAAATATTATCAATATAAATGAATAGTTTGTGTAAAAAGTTTTTACGAATAAGGTTTTTAAATAAGTTTGAATTGTTGCCTTTAAAATCATATCGTATAGAGTATTACTGTAGTTGAAAAGCATGAAGGTTTCAACCGCAATTTGCCGCAGTAATTACGTCTTCTTTTACACAATTTACATCTGTGACTGAGTCATTTGTTTTATTTCACCTCGTGTTAATGACTTGAAAAAAATGAATGTGCCATAAGAAAATGAATATTAGAATTGAATTTTGGGTGATATTATTTATGGGTGACCTTGTTCTTTATACGTATATAATTTATACTGGAATTTAAAGTAATGACACTACACTTTTAATATATTTTTGAAAATCTTGTTTATGTACATAAATCGTAAATTATGTCACCAAATTATTAAATATTGATTTTAAAAAAAATATCCATAGATATAAATGATTGTAAAAGTCTATAAGAATTAAGGGTAAAGAATTCAATTTAATTTAAATTATATAATGTTATTTGTATTTACAGATAACAACCCTTTTTTTTTTCGCTGGGAAATCTTTTCCCACGACACTATCCGCAGATGAACCGGTGTTCCGGAGGCATCTGCGGACAGAAGTGTGGGACTCGCTGGCAATGCCATCGTCCAGCAACTAGATGAGTCGACGACAAAAAATCTGTCGCGGGTCGAAACTGGTCCAGGTTAGCTCAAGACCATAAAGAGTGGTAACGTAACAGGGAGAGGCCTATACCCAGCAGTGGGAGCGAAAATGCTGTGGATGATGATAAATTTAAATTACCCATCGATAAAGATCAAAAGCATGACACAAATTATAGAATCGAAGGTACAGTCATATCTTAAGACGAGCTAGTACTAGTTTTAAAAATAATAAAATCTTGTGGATGCAGATAAATTTTTCAATGCACGAGTTTATCCTTAGTTTTGAAATTTGTTAGTCTATAAACTTCAATCGGATGAGTCACATGTTATGTTTCTTTGCAACCTTAATAGTAAAAAAAAAACTAAAAATTTAAATTTTGATTTATTGAAAAACTAATGCTCACGGGCAAGATCGAAGGAAATAGGCCACGTGGACGTAGCCCGAGGTGTTGGTCGGACCTGGTGAAAGAAGCTTTCGATACACCGCTTTAATGTGCATATAGCCAGGCCGAAAACCGGACAAATTGGAGGAAGACCATCACGCGTGTTTTATCAATGAGGAGCCACGATCCTCAGTAAAGAGGGAACGTCTGAAGAAGAAGAAGAAGTAAAAAAAAACTCAAATCGAGAACAGGGGTCGATTTTCGGAGCTGCGAAACTTTCTCAGTGGGAAACCGTACGACGATTCAACCTTCCCAGCTCGACTTACGTTGTAGTCCACCCGATATCAAAGTTCCAAACTAGATTGCACTAGTGCGCCTGATAATAAATTATAGCAGAGAGCGAATTTCAGAGATTGCCTTACCGTTATCAAAGTCAGCGGGGCCAACTTTGTCCGGATTGCGGTTTAATTGAACGCCCTGTCCGGCCTAAGCTTTGCGTTCACCTTTGTAAGCGATTATGAAACGTCCAAGTATGAAGGCATAAAGAATCTATACAAGCCCAAAACCGTGGCTTTCCTCACATCGATCAAGAATATCGACAATTGCAACGAAACAGGTAAGTGTAGATTTAAAAAGAATGTAATAAGATGGTATTAAAAACATTAAATTAAAACTTCAAAGTAACTCTTAACCCTAGGCACTAAACTGCCACTACTTATAGTTTTATTTTAAGTACTTAACTGTTTGTAAATAAAAAAAAAGTATCTAACTACATAAAAGCGAAAGGTCACCTTACAGGGAATCTCTACAACCGCGGGACGTACAAAGATGAAATTCAGCAGGGAAGCAATTTTTAGTTAGTAGGCGCCAAGAATGCTAATAATGAATTTTGCGACAGGACTTAAGGTGGTCCAAGGGGCCTCGAAAAATGTATTTGATAGTCATTCCTTTTTCGTTGTTACAAACTTGAATTTTGGCAAAGAGTTAGTCAGCTGTTGTTGATGAATGACATTTACTGTAGGTACTTCGACTTCAGTACTATTTCTTTTTATGTTACAAGGGGCAAACGAGCTGACAGCATGCAGCTAAGTGCTTACTGACGCTCATGGACATCTGCAGAACCAGGAGGCAAGCAGGTGCGTTGCCGGCTTTAATGCCGAGTTTAGGCCACAGGGAAGTCTCACAAACCGAACGAAACACGACAACAATACCATCACTTGACGTGACAGCAATGCCGCCACTTCGCGCCGATCTTATGTAAGAAAGAGGTACTGGTACCCGGACGCGCCGGTCCAATTCGGCTATAGGTATGGCGCTACCTCTAATTAAATATATAATAAAAAAAAACTATAAGGACTAGACTAAATTTCACAATTACAAACAATTTGAATCCATTAAAAATTCACCCAATATGATGCGGACGAAATCACGGGTTGCAGCAGTAGAATATAAACTTCTAATAACCAGTTCCAGACAGATATTTTCACAGGTCATAGCTTCCATCAGACACTTTTCAAGTCTATTAATAAATTATTGGCCTACGTCGCAACAGTCTCTCATGATTTTCATCTATTGTGATATTATATAAACCTAGTCAAAACAAGAATAAAATCTTCATCTTTATTATTTATTCTTTAAAGAATATTCGCCAGAATTTGACATACCTTATATTCTTCTTCCACCTTCAGTACAGTATTTTGTACTATCTACTCTTAGCACAAGATTTTAACTGAAGATAACCCTGCGGGTCCTTGGTTTGTACCGAATAACCAAATTTTATTAAATCCTTCGACAGTTGAGCTATTAATGCTTCAATTAGAGATAGATATTAACACGTTAGTAGAAAACGAATACAACACAGTATAGAAATATAGTAATCATATATATATATTTATACATGAAGCAAAAACAAAAATTGCGCGAACGGTGAACTATGAAATTTGGCACAATTGCAGTTTATATAGAAAATGGTTTGCGAATGCTAATATTGTTATAAAATACACATTATAAATACATTAAATTTTTAAAATAATTCCTGACGCACACCAATGCCAAATGATTTATACACACATGTATACATTTTAATATTACTGTTTGCAGTCATAGCGTAGTCATTACAATAGCATCAAAATAATTGTTTATTTTGTTGTGTTTTGTTTTGTTTGTGTTTTTAAGTATGACATTTAGTGGTGTTTAAATTATGGAACATATAAAAACTATTATTTTAAATATAGAAGTCCATAAATTGTCAAAGAGAAATAGAACAATAAATATCTTCGAGAATGAAAAATATAACAGATTTTTCTTAAATATCATTATTTCCTATAGTTGTGGAAAAGAAACCAATACAAAATAAAGTATGCAAGTATACAAATGGGATAAAATTGTCAAAAGTCATAGTACTAAGAATAGGAACTTTGTAGGTAGCTTTAAAAAAGCATATGGTAAGCATATCTAAAAATTTCTGGACGAATCTGGATCAACCGGCGATCTCTAGTAAAACGTGATTCGATATCGTGACCACAGTATTAAATTTTCAGCGTCACCTCGTCATATTAAAATTGATTCAATACAACCTGCCTCGAGCATAATACGATCTGTGAGCCGTGACCGGTCTGCGGTTAGCCGCCGTGTTCCATATACCCAAGACAGCCTTCACATTACAGCATTATTAAGCTAACGTCAATTCAGTGAAAAACGTTAACACCGCCTTGTTCATATCTTATGAAAATTGACCATACAAGCCTTTGTCCAACCTACTCCTCCCAAGGCCGCTGGACAGATTTGAATTCAATTTTGTGTCTAATTCCAAGGGATTCGTAGATTTTTTGAAAAGACAATTGATCCTAGTAGGTGGTGCTGAATTCGGAATATGACATGCTAAAACATAAAAACGACTGGGCTGAAATGAATTATGTACATATGTGTTATTCGCATTATTTAGGGGAAGTATTAAGATACAAGAAAGTAAGAAAAAAAAACAAAAGACGAATTTAACGAGGTCAAACTCGATGCGGCTATATCGTTTTATATATTTACTTTTTCATTTATCCTTATGTCTCTTTTACTTTATTATATATTATTTTAAATTAAATTATATTTTTTTTCAGGAAGTCATTTGATTTTCTTTTTAACGTTTGCATAGTCTGTATTGATGCGCATCTTGTGGACCCGTAAAAACTGCCACCACGTATTTTAAGTATTTCCTACTTAGGCCTAAAATGCTAGGTAAGTAAAACTATCGAGAATGTTCGTGCTAGGGCCACTGTTAATTGAAAAGTCTCGCATTGAAATTGTGTTTCTGTTACAAATTGAAATTTCACTAGCTAATTGCTTTCATTTCATAAACAGAACATATACGTGGCTGTTTCGAAACAAACAAAGCTTCAACTTCATAATTTCCACGAGCACAGAGTTCAATTTCACCAACAATTTCTTTATTTCGACGTATGCTGGGACTCGCATTATAATCATACTAGTTGTTTCCCGTGACTGCGTCCGCGTAGAAAGGTTTTTATCCTTAATATGACCCTATTGAAAAATCCGTTCTTCGTGAACATTTACTGACTATAAACTACTTCACTGCAAAATTTCATCTTTGTACGTGCCGCGGTTTTCGAGATTTCGTATCAGGCGACCTTTGGCTTTTAAATAATATATAAAATCAATCCTTTTTTATTACAGGAATGAAAAAATAAAAAATTACATATAACATAAAACAGCACATAAATAGTTTAAGGTAGTTATGATGATTTCGTCATCACTGAGTCACTCTTTTTTTAAAAATCTTGTGTTGTCTTGTAGTGGGCACGACGAGTCAGGGTTTACTCGTATCTCCCTCTACCTAGCGTTATCCCGGCTTAGTAACAGGGTACTCAATAATTAATTAGTAATTGCAGAGGATGCGGTTGTGGAGCGAAGACCGACTGCCGTCTGACGTCATCCCCAGAACTCCTACAATCTCAGGAATAATATCACTTAGTGACATTAACCGGGAGCCACTGTTTCACGCGCCTTTAGAAACGCGGCGGAGAGCTGACGTTTTTTGAAATTAGCGTTAGAATGGATGAACCGTAATGAGAAGACCAGCAAATTACATGACCAGAAAAGCAAACTGGCCTAAACAAGCGAGGAAGACCACATCAAACTTGGATATCCGTCGTCAATAATGATCTAAAGAAATCCTTACTTACCAACGCAATGACCCAGAACCGACGTATTTGGCGGAAAATGACGGAGACCGACCCGAAATGATATGGGAAAAAGGCTAGGCGAAGAGAAAGAGTGAGAGGGGGGAGAGGAGGGAGAGACAGAGAGAGATATATATATAAATATTACGGTGAATTGTGAGTTTCAGCTGGCTACAATAATAGTAGAAATTTCAAAAGTTAATTGTTTTCATTTCATAACTGGTACATATGCAGGTTGCTGGCGATTGCAACTGATCCGCTATGAAAGTTATAAAGTGCTGCGTAGTTTGTAGGTATTCTGCGATGTATTCTCAGCTCTCGTTTGGAATTTGGGATTCGCATCATCGTTCCGAAAATGCCTTTAAAAGCCGAAACTGTGAGGTGTTTTTGTAACTTTAATGGAAACTTCGTGTTCATTTGTTAGATATAAAAATGTTGGTATATTTTCTATCCCTTTGTGAATAGTAGTTTTATTTTTGTATGATAACTTTGACTTTATCTGTAACATTAACATTTAATATGGGCAAACGGGTAGGAGGTTGGTACTCTAGTGAAAATCGACGCCTATGGAAAACAGGCGGCAGGTGGCTCACAGGTGCATTTGCCAGCCATTGAGAATTGACTATTTCAAATGTTTTGGTTATCAGTATAATTATCATACAATAAAACTTTAATAAATTAAACTCATTAAAGTTCTTCTTTTATGTTGTTTGAAGAAAATGTAAATGACTGAAGAATGTTGATTTTGCCTAATAGCAACTGGCGGTAATAGGGAGTGTAATAAGTGGAAATAAATCTTCATTATTGTTTACTATCCGAAGTTTAGAATGCGTAAAATATCTAAAAGTCGTACCGAAGATGACGTTGTTTCGTCCACTAACGGGTCCGGGTCCTTAGTCAACGAAGATAATCAAGAAACTGAACAAAAAGACGAGAATAGAAGAGAAGATGATGAAAAATCTGAAAGTGATGACGTAGATGAAGAATCTGAGTCTGAACAACCACTTAAAAAGGCAAGCAAGGCTAAAGCTAAAACGCCTAAAAAAAAGAAATCTGAAAAAAACAACAGTAAGAAGGACGCTGATAAAGAGGAAGAGTACGAGGTTAGTATTTTGTTTGTTTATATTTTAATATTTCTAGTATGTAAATGATATAATGTCAATATTATGTATCAATTTTACCGTGCATGGAAAATCAATTTGTGCTTCAAAATTGATTAACTGAGACTTTTTTTCTCGTTTGGTTAAAAGTAATTGATATTACTGATGAATTAATTAAATAAGGCATACTTGTATTTCATGATGTAAACTGTACCATTTGAAAAGGTGTAGATTTTAAATGTGTTAATCCCATTATGTTAATCAAAAATAATGGAGATAAGTTTACATTAATTTGCATACAGAATTGGTTAGATTGTTGAAAACACCATTGATTTGAGACCTGGAAAAAATGTTATTTGAAGGGAAAGGTCACTTAAGTGGTAAGTTTTATTATAAAGTTGTCTAGGTAAGAATTGTAGATCAAACAAATATTTATAAAAATTTTATCAATACTTTTTTCCTGAGAGCCACTGTTTCTGAGATATAACAATATTGTAATTGTTGTTCAAGAATCGTAATTAGTGTAATATGCACATACTGTCACACAACCCCTGAAGTAGTAGAGCGTAGAGCAACTAATATCATTATATGATGACTGTTTAGCCTAGCGTTATCCCGGTTAAGTATCAGGGTACGCTTAGATTGCAGAGGATTTGGCTGTGGGGCGAGTTAAGATGACCGATTGCCATCTGACGTCATCCTCGAAACCCCTACGATCTCTACAACCTTATGATTAATATCACAAAGTGACATTAATCGGGTCTCACTGTTTTACTTTCCTTCCAAAACATGGAGGAGGTCAGATATCAAATATAAACCAGTGTTAGAATGGGTCACCCATCTATCACCCGGTTGCAGCCAGAGCAACTTAACTTAGCAATCGACTCAAATGCCGACCCCTGATTATTAGTGCAGTGACATTTATCTATATGCTATGTTTTTATGCTCTTGTAAATCACGTTTAAATGTACATTGTGTTGGTGGCTTTTAACAAATAAAATAAAATAAACTAAAAGAAAAAAATTAAAAAGCAAACACAAAACATTATTATGTGTGTATATCACTGAACTCATAAACGGCTGGACTAATTTAATGAATATTTTGTTTGCGTCTGGGTGGCGCCCTGGATGGCTTACATTCACAAATCAGTCCGGCAGATGATGCTGCAGTCTGTATCTAGTTTATTTATCTATTCTTATATACAGAATGGGAATGGGAACGGGAAAGGGAAGGGGAATAGGAACAGTATAATAAATAATATTACACAATAATAGAATGCAGTAAATAACAAGTGACACAACCTTCGGGCAAGACAACATCTGCCAGGTCCGCTAGTAAATTATAAAATTACAATCAACTACATTATTATGATTATTAACTACAATTAACATGTAAAAAAATGATGATTGTTTATATCCAATTGCTATATACTACAGAGACAATTAAGCTGTTACGTTTATTATTTTGAAGCACTCAATAATTGAGAATGAAATCAGATATTTTAGTGTTTTTAAATTTTTAGGAACACAGGAAACGACTACACAGTACAATAAAAATCCAAGCCTATGTTCGCAGCTATTTAACCAGGAAACATTTTAAGCAAATTGAGAGAGATGAATTTGACAGCATTTTCCCGAAGCTTGATGTTGAGAATCAGGCTTTGGTGTCATGGTTACTGGCGAAAATTTTATTCTTTTATGATGAAAAAAAAGACTGTACTAGACTGGTATGAATAACATAAAAATTATTATAATTTCAAATCTATGTAAATATAAATCAATCATTATTCGTTGGTCTACCTAAGATTTAAAACTGCTGGACCGTTTTAAATGCTATTTACTTTCTTTTATTCCACTTATGTTAAGGGTATATCTGTCACGGGTTGAACCTGGTCCAGATTGGTTCAAGGCAGTAAGGTGCAACTGGTACATGTGGAGAGGCCTTTGCCCAGCTGTGGGAAAGAAAAGGCTGTGGATGAAGATGATGTTAGGGAAGGCCTTAAAGAAAGAAAACAAAAATCAAAAGAGATTTCATGGCTACTTTAGAATATTTCAAATAGATTATGTTCATGCTAAATGTTTTGACTGACATGCTATGTAAAATTACGAATATTATCAGGAGTCCTTCATAAAAGATTCAGCCACATTCAATGAGAAAGACATAAAGAAGACGGGGTCGTGGGTTCGATTCCCACCTCGAGTCTGGGTGTACTATCCATATGTATGTATTTATATATTTCTAAAAAAAAATATTTGTGTATAACAGGCGGCTGTTACCTGTAACACAGGCATTAAGTTGTCTACCTTAGGAACAGGCGTCCGTGTGTCATATAGTCCTGTATATATTTATGTTTATTTATAATTTCTGTTTCCAAATCGAGCAAATTACCCTTTTGCAAGTAGTACAAAAAAGGTAAATAAAGATTTCTGTGCCTGTAAATTCTCTGTTTTTCTGCCACGCAACAGATTTTTTTATATGGCTTTCACTACATTTGAATCACTTTTGTTAGGTTTAAATTTTTAATACGTACTATGTTTTGTGTAGTATGCAGAAAACGTAGAACCTATTAAAATAGTGTACATTTGGTTATCTTAAGGTTGGTAAGGTAAGGGATAACTTGTCCTATATACATAGCAGATGGATTGCTTAATCGGTTTGTTAAATTAACGGTAAAGTGATAACCAGCAACGGTTGATGTTTACCATGAAAAATCTACACCAATTCGGAACCCAATTAGAATAGGCCATTTGACAAATATAATTGAAAAGTTTATTTATTTACATCCACAATAATAAATTCCGTTTTGTAGAATAATAATTTTAAATAAGTATGGTAAACACCTTGGATATATGTATCCCTGGATATCTCACTAGGATAATCTGTGCTGCGATATCCAGTGAAGCGACCTAGCTAAGTATTAATCCTACAAGGCGGGCTTTTGCATCGTTACATCGACTTCAAAATATGAGACTCGTGTGAAGTTAGGACGGGTCGCTGATATAACAAAAAAATTGCCAATCTTCGCCAATCCCAATTGGCATAGAAATGCCAAAAGGCAGAACGTCTGTGGTCGCAGGGGCCGGTTATTGGCCAATATTACACTCCAATTGATTTTGGGACAATTAATCACGTAATTCAGTCTCATTCACTATCGCTAAATGAATCTCTACT
This sequence comes from Charaxes varanes, assembly GCA_024363005.1. Classification (NCBI taxonomy): domain Eukaryota; kingdom Metazoa; phylum Arthropoda; class Insecta; order Lepidoptera; family Nymphalidae; genus Charaxes; species Charaxes varanes. The sequence continues at coordinate 138,484 of JANCMC010001175.1, forward strand.
GTCACAATACATCAATACACATTCATTAGGTCCGTCAATGGTGTCAAGAGCTAAATATTTAACTGATAATGATAGTTAAGGTGGACTTTCATTACGGGAGAGAGTATGCATTTTTTATTCGGTAGCGTGCAACGATACAAAAACAAAAAATGTTTAGTATGACATATAAACTAGAAAATTATACAAGCTACAGAAAAGGCAGCAAGACTCAGCTCTAGGAGCTGCTTTTCAGTCTCCGCCTGATTGCCAGTGCTGCCACACAGAACGCTTCTCCGTAAACGTACGCATGTAACGGCATATGTTTGAATTCAGTGCGGGCCGCGTCGCCACACGCGACGCGCGTCTTACCGCCTCTCCGTAAATAAGGTGAACCGTCGGCACGTTTATCTGTTATATTAAAGAAGATGTCTGTGCTACCTAAAGATTCTTGATGTTTGAATTAAAACATTGTATTTAATAGTCGCAAAACTTAAACTTAGTTTCTTTTTTGACTAGTTAAACTAATTTTAGGTGACGTTCTATTGTTCTTTTGGATATGACATTGTGAAGCTCCTCGTCAGAGGACAAGGCGGGCTTCCGAATTGTGTTGAAACCAGACTAGATATACCGCTGTACGTGGAAAGAATCATAAGGTCTGCGTATAGAACTAATGTGGTAAGTGTTTTGGTGTCAATTTCTATTCCTCTCATTGTAGTTTTAATATGTTACTTATCTATTTAGTTACTTGAAAATTTCTATTTTTAAGTTTATTATATGTTACATATTATTTATATGTTACATCACCCAATACAATAACCCTAAGTTAAACAACTTAATTAAACTTAAATAAGTAACTTAGTTCATTGAGGTATATATATTAATAATGCAGAAGTTTGATACTTCACGTGAATTCAAATTGTGCGTAACCCTAATTATATTGTAATTGTTGTAAATTGTAAATATTCTAAGTTATTCCTCGTAACATCAGCTAACTGCCAGTGAAAGTCCCATCAAAATCGGTTCAGCCGTTTCGGAGGCTACCCGAAGCAAACAGACAGACGGAAAGTCACATAAAAAAAGTAATTAAGAGTCAGTGTTGTCTTCTACAGGTATACTTATCCAAAGATCATCTGACATTACCAATTATGCCAACGCATTCGCTATCAAGGGACATTATAGGCCTTGTAAACGACACTGACCATGTAATGAGATTTATTTGGCTGCCGTAAGTTTTATATTAAAAAAATCATTATATATTATATCACACTTTTTTTCTTTTTTCTTAAAATATCTTTATTGAAATAATAAACAATACAATTAGTACTTACTAGTGTACATAGAGGAATCCTAGAAAAACTAAGCTTAAAGATAAGTTGTTTTTTACGCACTAGCATATTAAAAACTTCAGGCAAGAGGTTGAGAGAAAACATTGTTTAAATTATGAAGCAAGAAGTTTACACTAGAAATAATATTACACAAACTTTAGCGTAGTTTTATGTTTTTAGACAATAAAATTATAAAACACATATCCCCGTATGTATTGCTATCCCAAAATAAATCTCAAACAATGTTGTGAAATATGAAAATTTAGATAAAACAGAAAAATCTGTTGCTTTTTTTATCATTTAAATAATTTTAAAATTTGTTGAATTTATTTACATTATCAATGGTAAATCTCTTCGAGAGACTGAGTCAAATAAGAAAGGTGTTTTAAGTTGAAATTGGATACATAACAGAAAAAAATCGTTTGTTTTTTTAAAGTGGATCTTATGATGTGTTTGTAAAACAAGAAAAATATTTGTTAACCGTTCCGTGAGAATAATTGTATCACAAACGCACAAACAAAATCTGCCAGTTAAGTGTTCTTGTATTTATTTTTATTTATTTATTTATAAGAAATTACAAGTTTGTTTCTAACAACTTAACATTTAAAAAACCAATGCCGTTTGACCTTAATGTTAATGTTGGCATCTGCATTACACAAATAGACTTGTTAAAATTATGTATATATATTTAGTCAAAAACTTTTAGAAAAAGGAAGTAATTATTTATGTTGATAATCTGTGTATATAAAAAATCTATCGTTGTTCGTTAGTCTCGCTAAAACTCGGAAACTGCTGGACGAATTTAAATTCTGTTTCTTTAAGAAAAGACTATAGAGAGTTAACTTTAAGTCTAGCTTATATTAAAATGATTTAGTTATGCTATTTTAAACCAATAGGTTCCAAAAAAATCTTTAATTTCTTACTGCTTATTGTTTACATACTTTTATATATATTTAGCAATATTTTATCTCTTTATTTACATTCATAAATCTAAATATTGCAATAATATTTACAATGCACTTAAATTTAAATAATAAGAAGAAAAACTATATACATAATAAATAGACTAATTCTAGATTAAACTAAAATAAAATCAGATATGTTCGCTATTTCAGAATACGTACTTACTTCAAATAGATGACACTCGTGCTAGACATTTTGACCGATGGGTCACGCAAAATTATTATTTGATAGAACATACGGCTAGTGTCACGTTTTATGGAAAAGAGATAAAAGAGATTAGTCAACGGGTTAAATAACAGAGGATCCATAATTTAGGCAAGATAACGTCTGCCAGGTTTTAATATAAAAATTTTAGACAAAATCCAATCCAAACACAAAATATCGCTACTTTGAGAACCTAGCCATTTGTAAAATACAGTTTCAAAATTTTATATCAGGAAAAGGCGAGAAGTTATTCGTTATTCCAGTTAAGGTTGGATAGATATTAAAAAATTGAGTGAAAAATATTATATCGAAGGAGAAATCAACATACAGTACGAAATTTGCAACGCATGACAGAAGTTAAATCCTTACGTAATGTGTAACATACCGTAACAACGTAAAACCTCGAAATTGAGATGAAAGTCATTTTACAATAAGAAGCCAATTCGCATGCATATGCGAAGGCCCCGAATTCGATGATTTTGCTACATTTTGAGGGTATGTAATCTTTATGCGTGTATCTTATTATTTTTCTAAAAATAAAGTAGCCTATGTTATTCCTTGTAATATCAACTGTCAGTCAATGTGAAAATACCTTCGAAAAGGGTCTAGCCGTTATGGAGATTATCCGGAACAAACAGACAAATTGACAAATAAATTGTCAAAAATGTTCTCGTTTATGTTTTTGTTATAGGTAATCCTTAAAAGTTATATGCAATTAATAAAAAAATAATGTTGACATTAGAGACAGACGCTGCATTATTATTTATATGTATAGATAAAGTATATAAATTAAAATATTATTATCAAGAAACCAATTAAAATTCAAATCACATTTTATTCAAGTACACTTTTACAAGCTCTTCTAAATCGTCAAATATTTTAAAAGCTATCGCTGATTTGGAAGAGTCGAGCCACAAGAAGAAACAGCAAGAAACTCGTCAGCCACTCTTTTCAAAATAGTTCCTACAAAACTGAGCTAAAATTACATTTTTGCATGTTAACTGTAAAGTACAAAACTGGAGCGCTACAAATCCAAGCAGTTTTATCTTTAATATAATCTTCGACTGTATTATACGCCGAAGTCAGGGCTAACAGCTAGTTCAACACAAAACCCACCTAACAAAACAATCGAGTTCAAAACCCTCCAAATAAGACAAAACGCAATCAAAGGAACCTTTTCAATATCATCGCATAACAATAGCGCGATTTCTTTTATTCCTACCGAATCCTTTTCTGCTCGTTTCTATTATATATAAATAAAATTTAAAAGTCCGTCTTTGTATGAGAATTTAAATAAAAGTGGCCAAGAGCGTGTCAAGACACGCTTAAATGGTTCCGTATCTGATACATGATATGGGTATTTGTTAAATAACCATAGTAGACCATAATTTTATTACAGAAACAGATGTGAAAACCCATCAATAACAAACAAACCTAGAATTTGAATTGAAAATAGACAATTTGACGGACGCCGACGTCTATTTTAAAAATAAATTTTACAATGTAGTTTTCATATGATAGTTTTTTTAGTCTGTTTCTGTAATAAGTATATTGTCTACTATTGAATTTATTTAACAAATAGGTTTGGATATATCGGAACTGTTAACTGGTTCCACAGAGATATTGTGCGAGGCAGGAAATTCCCAGCAAATCGCAAGGTTGTCGATTTTGAGACATCGTGGTGCCTAGGATGTAATTTTTGTAAGTTGAAGTCTTACGTCATCAAACGTTTAATTCGTCACCGTTATATAAACACAGATTGGAGTTCTCAGAAAGTATTTTGATTCTTATTTCTTAGAATCAAAATACCAAACGGGGTTGGGGAGTTTTCATTTTTATGAAAACAGCCGCTAATAAAGATCAATATTGTCTGTAATATTCCGGCAATTTCGTGGCAAAATGGCGCTCATAGTTTTACCGGAACTATTAAAATCTGAAACTTAAAAGAGCAGTTTAGTCAGCAATTTATGCACACTTCGTGTTGGGGTCAAATATTGAACTTTAATATCGTGAAGTCTTGAAATTTTCAACGGTAGCTAAAGTTGCTGTAGGAAAGTATGCGCTAATTAAAGCGTTACTGGAGGCAAAATTGCAAAGTATGTCCGTCCAATAAATAAGTAAAACACAGCACATTTTTACAGTAGTACGAGTAAATCTATTACGTGACCTGAGTCTAGAGAGATTTCTCATAGTTATTCATTTTTAAGGGCATTTTTTATCAAAACGTTCATGTAAATCCTCTGAAAGCATCTAACATTTTGTTGAAGGGAAGTTAAAGTCTCTCGTTGCCTACAAACTGACATTTGTTTTGATATCTTTTTATGTACATACTAACTGTAATGCATATAACTAAATTGTTTGAACCACCATCACTGCATTCCACCACAGGACAACTCACCAAAATGTTAAATTCTACCGTCATCACCTCGATGTCCTAAAATCCACAACCGTGCCATCCTCTAGAAATTTCTTACCTCGCACAATTCCTCTATGTAATCAATAGCCAGCTTCGGTATTTCCGAATCGATACGACTTAGGGACCTTCAAGAAAAGAGCATGCTCAGTCCTCAAAGGTCGGCAACGCATCTGCGAGCCCTCTGGTGTTGCAATTGTCCAAGGGCGTCGGTAGCCACTTCTACGAATGCCGTCTGCTCGTTTGTCTCTTGTTATATAAAAAAAAACTAAATTTGTATTAATCCGCTAATATGAGGACAGAAAATCTGTGCAATAAATTCAAAAATCGTGTTTTACAACATAAAAACTTTTCTTTTTTGCATGAGAAACTAAACTACTTTGCTTTAATCCGCGAATGAATACGAGGGAAAATCGGTGTAATGCTGCAACAAATTTTATGTGCTCAGCTTAGAGGGAACAATGATCACAATTATATATCTTTTGTTTTAGGCATATGTATCGTGCGCCCTCGGGATCCGATCCATAGGTTACGTTATGATCTGCTTTGGAGTGATCAACGCTATCTGCTCCCTGCTCTTCGGATCGGCTATGAAGTACATCGGCCGATTCCCGATTCTAGTGATGGGAGCAGCCCTGCATCTGGGTCTGATAGTGTGGCTGCTGATCTGGAAACCAAATCCTGAATCGCCAACTGTGTTCTTCGTGATTTCCGGACTCTGGGGTGTCGGAGATGCTGTATGGCAAACCCAAGTTAACGGTAAGTTTATACTGTACAAAATTCCACACATACATATCCTGTATACATGATTAAAAATATTGAAATTATTTTATTATATGTACATATAACTGCGTAGAAAGGATAAGACATTTGATGCCCTATAAAAATATACACGAACACACTTGGAATTCCTCATAAAAATTTTTTGAACAGTTAAATCGGTTTTCCAGACTTCACTGTCTAAAAAATTCTTAAAGTTATTTCTGAATGGCATAACCGTTTCCAAGGTCCACCCAAGTGTAATTCTTATTAAAACAGCTTCTAAGAAAAACAAACCAAGAGGAAACGTGTTAATAAATAATGTATCGTCGATAAAAAAAACGATAAAACTACGCCATATATGAAAATATTTACACACCATTAATCATAGAAATAATAAAATTGCATAACAAGTATAAACATCTTAGAGGCACACGTATTGGCCTTCTCAGGATTTCCTGTATCTTCAATTACATAAAATACAAGCTAGCTTCACCCTGCGGTTTCATCCGCGTTACATCTAGTATTACATTACATTAAACTCATAATAATTGATGATAATAGAAACCATAAGTGGCTTTACGGCCCCAATTTCTTAACTTTTTTTTATATCTAAGAATATTTGTTAAGTTCAATGAAATCGTAATTAAACTCATTATTATAAAAAGAATACACAACATGTAACATAATTTAGAAACATTAAATATATGTATATAGTCTAACCTCTAACCATTGTGACAAAGGATAATCTCACATCAAGAAAGCCTTTGCAACATTGCTTAGTTCTTATTATAGCAGTAACCTGGCAAGGTCCAAGAATAGAAACCATTAGCTAGGCTATTTTTAGTACCGACTTGTCTGGAATTTCATATAAATAGCTAGCAATTTTACATCGGAGATTACTTTAAGATAAGTTTTGTTTATAACTGATACTGTGTGACAGTCTTGGTAATTTTTTTGTGATGTTACTACAAATTTACGGATTTTGTATAATTCCTTTAACTATGCTATATGACATAGTTTCTTGCCAAATTTCATGGTTTTAGGGCAACGAAAAGTATCATATAGGTTTTGAGTCCATTTTCATACATTTTACTAGTCTGAGAAAAGCGATATATACAGCCATATCTTTTGATTGCGTATATTTAGAGGGTTGATGTTCTCGCACAAGCTGTGCGAGGGACAAGGGAGCATAAACCTCAATACTTGGTATTAATTTAAATATATTTTTACACATTTCTTAGAAAATGGGTCTTGACGGATAAACTAACACATAGAAAAAAACACGCTGATGCAACAACGGATTTTCAGTTTTTAGACTTTGTCTTATATTTATGCTACAATTTCTAATATCTTATTACTAAATTTCATGACTTTATATGCCAACCAGGACAATTATCGAAGGAAACAAATTTCTTTCGTTAGTCTAAATATACTATTTATAAAACACCACGATAGCTCGTACATTTTCGTCATACCGCCATCTATGATGAATAACGGAAAACTTGACATTTATAATTACATTTCGCTTTGGTAAGAGACCCTTAGGTGGCGGTTCAGTCACCACCAGCCGGCTACTTTGTCTGCACATTTTAAGTGTAGAATAACTTCAAAGATATTAATTTTAATAATATGCTGTAAAGGACAATATTGATCTACATAAAATGTACAACATATTTAACGTATTTAAATTGATAAGGATTAATACGGTATTCTTTATCAAGTGCCTTTGCTTATGTATGGGAAATATGACATTAAGAGCCATATCTTTTCATTGCGAATATTTAGAAGATAGATTTTTTCACAGCCTTAAGAAACCGGACATCTCAATATTTACTACAAATTTTAACTTTATATTTCAACGCGTTCCTCAGAAAAAGGGCAAGAAGAAAAAGTTATGCAAGAATAAATTTACAGTTTTCGGATTTTTCCTATATTTGTGTTACAAGATATAGCTTCTTAGCAAATTTTATGGTTCTAGGACATCGGGAAGTACCCTGTAGGTTTTGATACCCTTCTCGAATGTACTGGTATAGGAAATGCGACATTAATGATCATATCTTTTGACTGCGTATATTTAGAGAGTTGATATTTTCACAGCTTTGGGTTAGTACAGACCTAAGTATTTGGTATTAATTTCAACTTTGTACCTGTTTGTGTTTCCGAGAAAAAGGGTACTGTCAGACAGACACAAAGATAGGTCGACGTGCTCTACGTACTGTCGTCTGTCAATCGATCGGATCTATTTTAGCGTCAGGTGCTTAATGTTGCACTGCCACTGTTATCTATTCTAGTCAATCAGGGAATAGTTTCCTGTTTCCCATAAACTATTATCTTTGAGCATATCTAATGACACTTATTTATTATTTGTGTATTTGTTCATTTATCTATTTAAAACATCATTCCAAAAATAGTCACAAAATCATAAGTTATTTATGATTATGATTGTACATCATATATTTTTATTTTTAAAGAATTTTCCTTCCATAGCGAATCTATAGTTTGCGATAGCTCAGCATGATTTCAACCGCAAACCTTATAGATTTCAGGAATTGTAGTAATAGAAAGATAATAATAAAATTCCAAACAAGTACTTCTATTTTATTTATATTTGCATACATGTACAGATTAGTAACGTGATCAAAGGATCAAGGAAAACCTTTTAAATTGGATATATTTTTTGCTCACATACACCGTTTCCTTATGACATATTGGAATATTTAATGTACACGAGCTTTTACTCGTGTCGATGATCCTACACAATAATCCCGTACAAGATGTGAAAAATTTTACAAGACGCCTACGTGTCAACTTTGTTACACCATTCATTTTATACAAGTGTAATTCTTTATGGGATTTTTTTATATACTAGCGTATACATTTGTAATATTTCATTTCATTTGTAGTATTCATTAGTAATATTTTCGAATTATCTCTCCCAACACATGTATTTCTCTATTTATGAAGTTTTACAGGTAAGTTTCTGTCAAAATCTTATAGCGTAGGAGATATTTAGGGCATAAAAGAAAATTGGAAATACATTGCTCTTCTAGGGCTTTAATTTGTAAAAAAGGAACTTGATTTAGTTGTCGCTCTTCTCACATAGATACTGCTATACTACACTACACTATACATTTCAGTATCTTTACCAGAAAAAAATTCTGTGTAAAAAAAAAACTCGCGATTGAGAATTACAGTTTCCTTACATTTGAATTTGTATTACCGTTTTAAAACCCTCATGGTGATGTCCAAATCGCTGGGCATCAGAAACATTACCCTCTTAAAATGTACATAACATTAAAATTATTAAAGGATCTCCAGATAGCCACCGGTTACTCAGAATAAACAGGTTTCGCCTCGGGGGACGACATTTTATGCCCATCTAAATGGAATGCCCATGTATTCGTTCCTCCGGGAGGCGTGAGGAAAAATGTACTTCCGTTCCCAAGTAAATTTTGTACGTATCTGTAGAATTATGAGCAGCGCTGTTACTACTACCTTCGCTCGCGGAGGTCAAGGTGAGGAAGAATTTGTTTTTAGTAATAAATATGATAATTTCAGTCCGTTACATAAATTCTTCTAACGCTAGGTTGAAGAATTTCAGTCCTATATAGGTATGTGTCTACGTCTGGATATGGGTCTCTCTTAAAAACCATTAACCGCTATTGCAAAGATTTTATTACAATATTCGCTATTGGCAGAGCTTGTCTGGTCATGATAATGCAGCTCAACACTGCCTGAACATTCTACTGAAAAATCATGAATCGTGTTATGTATACTAATATATAAAGCTGAAGAGTTTATTTGTTTGCTTGAACACGCTAATCTCAGGAACTACTGATACAGCTCTTTTATTGAGGAAGACTATAGACTATATATCATAACGCTAAAATTGAACCTTCTAACTAATTTTACGCGGGCAAAGTCGCGAGCACAGCTAGTGATGAATATTACAAGGGAGGGTTGACACTATTCTGAGCTGTACATATGACGTTATTTCAAATACCAGACACTGAGGTTTTAAGTAACTATAGAGAGAAAACAAAACACTACCTATATTTCTAAAAGCCATCCGTTTATAAAGATGCAAATCACAAAGCTTACCCTAAAAGAAATATGCTTTTCATTGCATTGTGCAATCACAGCAGTAGCACATTACACAACTGCGATATTTGTTTACTCACAATTCGAAGGAACCGGAAACATCCATACGAACAGACAACACGCGCGATAAATATTCATATTAATATTCCGGGCTTCAGTAGCTATGATGGCGTACGTGTTCAATATATTATTATAGAGATAACATCGCGGGACCGATGATGATCGATGAAAGAGTATTGATTTTATCAATACTTAACTTTATGGCTTTTTTAATGTAATATAATGGTGGGAAAATGGGCCTGGCAGTACATATAATTTACAGCGTGCTCATGAATGTCTCGACTGCCTATCGTAACTTTTCTGGGTCTTGATTTTAGACATATATTTGCCCTTACGCTGATGATCTGCTTGATAGTAATCATACACTACTACGATTCAAGAATAAGGTCAGAGTTTGCAGATTGATCATTAAGTTTTCGTAAAAGTTCGTCTTATTGAGATGTATTTTAAAAGACCTTTGGAAAACGGCGTTCGAATTTTTTCCACTATATATGTTTATACGAATATTTACCTACATTATGGCACTGTCATGCGGCACGCCGTATTTGCTTTATAAGATTTTACAGAGAAAATGTAACAGATATCTAGTTACTCCTAATATTACAATACTCTTTCTCAATCTTTTATGGACTAACGTAAAATAAGTCTGATTTTATAGAAGATCTACGAGAGGTAGAAGCGTATATAGAAGGCCAGTGATAAGCGCTCAGAGTCGAGTGCCGTTCTAGTAGCAGTGGATCCGTAAAAAGTTTACAGATCACTCAATAAGACCACCGGTATTCCTGGAACACAAACAAAAGTAAATAAACGGCATTTATTTGCGACTTAACTTGTCCTCGTGGAAGCATCAAACGGCCGTCTAGACAATGGAGAAAAATAAAAAAAAAACAGCTCGCCGTGAATATTATTATAAAATAATTCAAGCGAGAACAAATATCGCTCGCAGGCGGTTCCGGACTTCAATTCTTTTTATGTCAAATGTTTTGATATTGGTGTGGAAAGTTTAACACTAGGCCATGGTTTAACCCGTCTTAGTCATAAATATCCTGAGATAATTGTTAATTGATGACGTTACTTCTGAAATTGATGCTTATTTGTTAGGTACGATGAGGCAAGATATACACATTTATTTCCATAATTCATTTCTACATTGTTTGGGAAAACTAAATCCTTTGGCGGCATGCGCATCGAGTAAAACCAGCTCGGTTGCAAAGTCTGTTTTTTCTAGTTGACCCAGGATTTGAAACCTCTTAATCGTAAAGAAACTCCTAATAATAATGCTCCCGTACCGTTTCGCCAGAAACATTATTAAATATTCACAATCCAATTGTTGTCCTACAAGCACAGTTCCCAAGACGCTACAGCGATAAGGGATGAAGGACAGTTGCCTCTATCAACGAGATGCCATCTCTCTGAGGTATAAAAGTGTGTTGGTATGTTACCAGATTTCCCGATATTGAGTGTGGCATTGAAATCTATTTGTTTAAGATCACTGGGTAATTTATAGAACGAAATTACGAGTATGAAGGTTTATATATGTAAAAAAGTTGATACTGTTTTGCAGGTGAGTATATTTCAAAGCAGGATATAATAACAGCTCGTGTGTTGATATAATTTAAAATTATTATAATTATAATTATTTAGAATTTTATTATTATAATCATTTAGAATCTATTTTTTCCAACTGCAGGGCAAAGGCATCCCTACCCTCTTTGCATATGGTTTTTGTCTTGCTTGCCAATCTCTATTATAACGATCAAAGTCATAATTTGAAATAAGAAAGAAAAAGTTTCAAATGAATGCCAAAAAATTTTGTTATCAGTGTTGTTTTCCACCTTCGTCATATGGAACCCTGGAGGCAAAATTAAAAAAAAAAACATTTGACGAAGGTCGCTTTGCTTACATTAGCATAAGTATAGACTAAACAAACACACTTTGATTAATGAGATGAAATGAGACTTGTTTTTCAACAGAACGTAGCGGAGAAAGGGTATTGTATTAAATGTAAAGCGGCGACGCCTTTTAATTATATTAGGGTTCTGTTGTACAATATGACATCTGCAATAAAATTATTTTATAAAAAATATTCTTAACTTAATAATATTATACACATGTGGTACAAACTCACCCACACTCCTACACCAAACCGCACACATACACCCATGAATATATTGTATTATTTAAATACTTACATTATTTTAGTATTTGAGATGTGGTTTATGAACCATATCTCAAATATATTTACCCTATGGGGTAAAGGTTCTTGGCGATTTATCTACACAAAGCACTCTCGTTAGTCCAGTCTTTTTAGAGCGTTCCTACAATTTGTCAATATTAGATGAAAGATGACGATAGCAATGAAAATCTATATACAAAAAACCGACGTGTGCGTCTCGGGACGTCTGACAGTAGAAATAATTTGAACCAAAGTGGAACGGTTAACTCCGTGGGTTCGAATGGAATGAGAGTTCGAGAGGAGGAAGAGCCTATCGCTGTCACTGCTGCTGCCAGATAGATTAGCGCCGTAACGCGTTACGTAACGCAGCGTTTTATTCTCCCATAAGAAGTTATCACTTCAATAAAATAGACAAAATATTGTTATAGAAACATTATTTTTCCTTTTGACAAAACAAAATGCAACATAAAATAAAATGAAAATGCATACGTTCCGTAAGAAAGTGGTTACAACAATTTATGTTATTTAGTAGGCTCTTGCATGCCAGGTAACTACATAGTAAATAACCAACATTACAAGGGTTGCCGGCATTACAAAATTATTTTCGTGACATATGAAAACGTGTTTGATACTGACTGAAGTATATTTCTGCTATTTTTTTATTCATCTTTTGTTGTTTACCAATTTGCTGCGATTGCTTATGTTCTTAATATATTTTTGTATCCATTACAAACAGAGTAACAGAAAACTGGACGAGTGTACTTCTGACCACACCGAGCGTATACATACCTACACGAAAATCAAGTCTTATAAAGTTTTTGAGTAAAAGTAATTAAATACATTTTGAACCATTTTCGATGTCGCCGGGGGAATTTAACTCTCTCTTTTAAGTAACTTTAAAACTTAAATTATCAGGCATTAATCTTTAAATATTTGTCCTAATCTGATTTCAGTACAAGATTAAAGTGTAGCATTGAAACAATATTTTTTTAAAATTAATGTTTTTGCAGTACACCTCAGGCCGCGGCAAAATGATGAATATTATAAAGTATACAAGGGGAAAACAAGCCACTATAAAGAGGTAACTTTTATTTTTTAGTGATAGTTTATGAAATGGCAACCCTACTCGACTGGTATACCGATGCGATTACTAATTCCAATAAATCGAACGAGTCATGCGAATTAAACTTAGGTAGCGGTTCCACGAATTGCGAGCGCTTCTTGCAAATTTCCTGCGAAACATCTCCCTATTTCCTGGGAATGATGAAGTTTCTTGAAGTGAAATTTCAAATATCCTTTGGAAGCTTAAATTTAACGTTTATCGTGTAAATTTGACGCAAAATAAAAGTTACAAGAAAAATGTTTTTATTGTATATAGAGTCCCCCTGGTGAATCTTAATAGGAAAATGCTTAATCAAGGTATTCTTTATATTTACTTATATACTATGTAAGAAGCACGTGTTTTTTTTTTGATGGGTCTGGTATAATGTTAAATAGATTTAAGATCGTGAAATAAATTAGATATTAAAAAAGTATTTTGTTTTTCAAAAATTGTGTCATCGTGTCACTTGCAAAGCCTGTCAATCGATTGGAAATGCTTGACGTAAAAGTTTCGAATCAAGTCAAATTATTTCTTTACAAAATCGTAGGTGGTAAAGGATGTTGCAATATTTATACAATGTCTGAAATGTTAGGAAATAATTATTTTAATATAAGTCATACCTCAGTAAATTTGTTAATACAGCACGGTTACGTTTCGTACCGGTAAACCTAAATGCTTCTAAGGTAAAAATGTAAAATTCATTTATAGTTGCGTGATTTAGTACAAAAATATCAAAATTTAAAGCTTTTTAACCCATAGATGAAGTTACAATCGCCGAAATTAAATAACTGGACTAAATTGAAATGGGAATATACGGGAACCACCAGTTCTTAAATAAAAAAAGAATCCTCAAAATCGGTTCACCCAGTCGAAAGTCCTGAGGTAACAAACATTTAAAAAAAATATCGTCCTTTTTAAAGCCGGTTGAAAGGAAAATGGAGTATTATACTAAAGTTAAAGACCTTTAAAAGCCGCGATACCAAATCTATTTCAGTGCCTCAACGCGGTGTCTGTCTCCTTACAATGATTAATGTTGGACGTCGGACGTTGTATGACAATTACCAAATACATCATAAAAATTTATGTCACATTGCCTCATAAATCATTCGTTCCTAAGTTAGTTTTAACCATTTTTATTTAGTTTTGATTTATAGTTAAACTGTTAGTTTCTGCTGGTTTTTTGAATAATATTTAGAATATATTTAGGTATAACTGTTTACTTATTTTAGTTAAGTACTTATCAAGCAAGATAAGAGATACTTATCAATAAGATAAGATTTTAAGAGCCTCAATAGCTCAACGGTATAAGGTATGGACTGAAATCCGCAAGGTACCCGGTTCAAACCCCACCGCCGAGTACCAGGGTCCGCTTAGATTGCAGAGGATTTGGCTGCGGGGCGAGTTAAAATGACCGATTGCCATCTGACGTCTACCTCGGAACCCCCAGGATCTCTACAACCTTACGATTAATATCACAAAGTGACATTAATCGCATCCCACTGTTTTACGTGCCTTCCGAAACATGGAGGAGAGATCGGATATCAAATATAAACCAGAGCTAGAATGGGTCATCCATCTATCACCCGGTCGCAGCCAGAGCAACTTAACTTAGCGATCGACTCAAATGCCGACCACGATGATTAAGCCACGACCTTCTCGTTTGCTCTATATTTCCTATATAGTTACTCTATAGTTACTTATATCCGATCTTAAACTTTGACATTTACTGTATAGTCGACGAAGAAAGTAGATGAAAGCTCCTACTCAAAGAAAATTTTGCTAAGGGTTTATGTTAGAAATTAACGTAATGCATAACAAGCAAAAATGAGCCTTTTAGCTTATTGACGTGCAAACGACATTCGACCTTAGCGTGGCAAACAAACTTCTTGGTCGACTATACAAAAACTTTTTTACAGAAGTCTAAATAGATATTTGAATTGGTAACGGAATGTTTCATCTCTGATGTATAATTTATACAACTGGGTCGGTTTTTGATTGATTCAGCTTACCCTCTGATATTGAATACCCGATACGATACCGATTCGGTGCCAATTCTTTTTCTATTCTCATCCTGTGTTTTGTTGTCTTTGTTAAAAAAGCTGAGTCACGTGATTGAGTTTTTTTTTTTTTTATCGCGTCCCATAAAAAATACGTAAAAATGTATTAATAATAGTATTTTGAGCCTATTTTTTTCCCAGTACAGGGACATGACCTCCCTACTCTCTTTCCATATGATTTTGTCTAAAGGTTTTGCTGGAATAACGTAACTCCACCATTACGTAACCTAAAATCCAAGATTTCTTTCCTTTGGCTGTTTTTGTAAATAGTTATAAATGATTATGTTTCATTTTATTGTTATACTTCCTTATTATATTATTATTCACTCATGTACTAAATAAATCCATATTTATTTTAAGGTAGTAGAAGGCAAGGCGTATACCGCTAGCACCGTGCCTTCTATAGATCATTTCAATTTGACTTAAAAAAAAGGTTTCTTTCCGAACGAAACTAAAAAACCTTTTAATGTTATTTCAACGTTCCCTATGTAATATTTAATAACTTATTATATATTTAAATTTTATGTGTGTTATTGCACTTTGGTTGTGGTATCAATTATAATACCCTCATAAGTTCTGTGGTGGTAGAAAATACCGCAGCTCGTGGTACGTTGTTTCTGTTCGAATCGGATTCGTCTTGATTAACACGTTCATCCGAGCGAGCTGTAACATAATATTAGTCAGTAAAATAGCAACAAAAAACTCACATGATACATTGACTGTTTCGTACTTGATTGTGCCATATCCACACACACATATGTAAATCCGGTAACCTAAACAATGTTTCTTAATGAATTTTTTGTTACACTAAACACATTAAATACCGTTCCGGAGTATCAAATGTCTTAAACGCGAAGTTTGTCTTAATCTATGTGTACTTATATTGATCAATAAGTGCCATATCATAAGAATAGAGGCATTTTTAGTTTAGGAAATAGGTCGATTTGGATTAAATGAGAGTAGAGCACTCCTCAAAAGTTTCGCGTTATGAGGCCTGCTATAATTAGTTACATAATAATTTACTTACACATTGAATATTTGTATGTATTTATTAAATAACCAAAATTTTATTCTTCATAAAAAAAACTGTATCCCCAATTACGAGCATAGGATAGAAGGTAAATTCCGTTTTCTTCCGACTATATAAAATTAATGCACCATACAGAAAAAATATATATTTTTTAGTAAATACTATAGTTTGGGTTCTTTTGTTTATAAAGTAGAATTATATCATATACCTACCTATTACAACATTTTATTGAACTTATAAAATTTAAAAATATATAAAACTAGTCTTTAAACAAACTTGATAAAAATATTATCAAGTTTTAAATTATTTTCGTTAAATTTTTATATTTTATAGTGAATAAGTTTTAATTAAAAATGATTATGTAAAACGTCTGCAAGCATATCATTCCTATTTTATCTTTATTTATTAATGTTTTTGTAATATATAAAAACGACATAAAATATTATACTGTAAAACAAATTATATAATGATTTTACATTAAACTAACGGTAACCTTGGCCTTGGTCTACGTTGAATTCAATGATGCTACAATTTTATTAATAACAAATATACGTAAAGAATACATATTATCATCATCAACACCATCACCACCACCATCATCATCACACCAACCTGAGGACTTCCATTGCTGGACATATAATTCATAATATATCAATAAATAAATATACATCGTACAAAGCAGAATACTTACGAGGTCCATCTTTATTTTTTTCCTTTAGATCGTGAAGCTCTTTGAGCGCTTTCAATTGATCGATAGGACTTTTTGGTACTATTCCGGCAGCGTGCATTAAAGTGGCCAGAGGTATTGAAATCCAATTTTAAAATGGATCACCCATCTATCTCCCGTCGCGGTAACAACTGCTTAGCCTAGGGATCTACTCAAATACCGGCCACTGATTAAGCAACGACATCATGTATATCATAAGCATTTATATATTTGCTTTGAAAAGGGTTATTAATAGTGTTAAATAATTTTGTTAGAGTTCACCTAAACATACTTCACAAGATCGATTTTTTTTTATTACACTATTGTATCCCACTGCTGGGCAAAGGTCTCCCCCGTCTCGGTCCACTTTCCTCATTCTTGGGCAATCCTATTTAATTATGGTGTGTCAATTATTTTTACACAAAGTATTCTTGTAAACTATAGCATATTTTATTAAGCCATTTACGTAGCATGCCTGTAAATCGATAAATAGGGCAATTTTTAAAACCATCAGGTACAAGTACATTATTGTAAATTTTTATACACATAACATATACCTCCAACATTTCTAAAATAACGATACTAAATAAGCGCCTACTGATTATCAAGCGTCCTCAATTGCTAATTGAGGTCGTGACAATTTTCCTAGGCTCTGAACACCGTCACTCAAAGCTCAAAGGACGCGGCCTCTCGACAAAGCCTGGCCGATCTTGCATGAAAATTTTATAAAGTGACAATTGCCTCAAGCAATCATAGCGTATAATCCGTTACCATAGAGGTTAGAATACTATCACAAACTTTGTGTTACAGCTGAAACAATTTTCGTGGTTGTATAAGGTATTTTCAAAGGGGTAGGCCCAAGAATGCCTCTATTGTTAAGACAATATGAATTGCTTGGTTTAACCTTGCAAAGAAGAGTAATTAAGATTTTCTCATTTATCAGATTAGTTATTTCGCAGTACAATAGGGCTAGTTACTGTATATTTTTAAAAGAAAACATCAATTTATTCAAGATATGTTCGTAATGTTAATAAATTTTGTTCACACCTTCAGAATTAAAATGACGTATTTATAAACTTTTATTGAAAGAAAGACTTTCAATAATAATAACTTCTCAATATTAAAAAAATATATAATATCCCCTTCTTCTTCCAAACGTTATCCCGGTCCAGTACCAGGATTCGCTTTGATTGCAGAGGATGTCGCCGTGGGGCGAGTTAAGATGACCGATTGCCATCTGACGTCATCCTTGGAACCCCCACGATCTTTGCAACCTCACGACTAATATCACAAAGTGTCATTAATCGGGTCCCACTGTTTTAAGTGCCTTCCGAAACATGGAGGAGATCGCGGGGACTGAAATCCGCACGCTGACTGGTACCTGGTTCAAACTCCACCGATGTCGGGATGGTGTCGCAGCCACTCCTAATACAAGCTTCTAATTTAAGCTTAGTAGGAGGGGAAAAAGGAATATTAAACATACCTAAAAAGTCTTCCTAAAATTCTTAAAAAAAAAATGTACTAATATAAAAATCTGAAGAGATTGTTTGTTTGAACGCGCTCACCTCAGGAACTACTGGTCCGATTTGAAAAATTATTTCAGTGTCAGATAGCCCATTTATCGAGGAAGGCTATAGGCTATATATTATCACGCTAAAATTGAATTTATTTTAGTTACCTAATTTTAGGCGGACGACGTCGCGGGCATAGCTAGTTCGATATACAAACTTGTTTCATCTCCTTTCCTCGACTACCCAGCATCAAGAAGAGCCTACAATATTCATATATATAGATGAAAATGGCTGAAATAGTGGTTGGTACCGAAGACAATATGACAAGCGCTACAGAAAAACGTCACATCGAAAACGCAGCGCAGAGATAGCGCGGTTTTGTCTGCGCCAACTTCCACTATTATCAGAAAACGTTGTATTCCTGACACTGTTGCAGTGCTTTTGTGCTATAAATTCTATAGGGTAAGTCTCTATGTGTTTCGCAGACAGTTGACATAACAGTTGCCGTTGTTTTGTATGGAACAACTTGATGCTATGAACAAAAGAAGGCGAATTTAGATATTTTGTCATTTTACAGACTTTTAAAAAGAAAAGTTTTGTCTCTAATCCCCCCTATAACACGGTAGCTTTATAGGAAATCGCGTTGTAAGATTATTCTCGTATAACGCGCTCGTACGACCCCGAATGCGCATAATATAATATTATTTATATATTTATTGGCGAAGCGAAAACTTTAGGTACCATTTTAAGAAAATTGCGCGGACGGAGGAGTATAAAATTTGGCACAATTGTAGTTCATATAGAGGAAGGTGTGCGAATGCTAATATATTTGTATAATGTGCAATATTAATATATTCAATTATTAAAATATAACCACACGCACACTAATGCCAAACGATTTGCATCGTTTACACACACATGTATTGGATGATGTCAAAGCGTAATCGTGACAACCGATGTTATATTAATAGTCAAATTTGATTTTTCCTTGAATAGAATTATATATAATTATAAAAAAAAGGCTTTTAAACTCTCACATGAGATCGGCGTGAAGTGGCGGCAATGCTGTCACGTCTAGTGATGGTGTTGTTGTCGCGTTTCGTACGGAGGGTCTCACCCGGAAAGGGACTTTCTTGTGAGGAACTCGTCGAACGCAGGGAGACTAAAGGCCTCCCGCCACCTTGAGGGTATCTAATTAGTTATAGAGACTATCTCTTTTAACGCTTCGGTTTCGAAGTGAAACGTGCGTTCAGGCGCATCAAAGAACCAATGCAGTGCTGGTGTTGGTAGTTTTGGGGAAAGTTACAGAAACTAAGGGAGGCTTTGCTCAATTGGGGGCTATTAAGGGGTAATAGAAACAATGAGAGGCTCATGCCCAGCAGTGTCCTAACAAAGGTAAAAGAAATATTTAATGACTAGTTGTTACCCGCGACTTCGTCTGCGTAAAATTAGATATATAGTCTATAGCTGTCCTCGATAAATGGGCTATCTAACACTGAAAGTATTTTTCATATCGGACCAGTAGTTTCTGATATTAGCGCGTTCAAGCAAACAAACAAACTCTTCAGCTTTATGTATTAGTATAGATAACAAAGGGTTCCTTAATTTTAGTTGTGACCCCCAAAACATAATTTATCGTATACGCCTAAAAGTATTAGCTAATAAATGTTAATCAATTCACGAAACTGTATTAATTATACTTAATTAGAATCAGTAGGCTCATTTGCGTTCGACACAAATAACTCTCGTGTCGGTTTTATCGTGTTGATAGACGTACGTACGCACGAATCGTTTTTCTATATTATAATATTTATGTATATAAAGGTTATTGAGCTAAGAAACTGGCTTAAAGGCGCCAGCTGGACAAACAAACGTATTTGCATTATTATACATAATAAGTATAGACTTAGTACCTACTAAGGCTTGTCTTTACGTTTTTGAGATTATGTCAAAGACATTCTTTGTCGTATTAAATGACGTTGAAAAATAACAACTTTAGGTTTGTTATTGAGATACGTTTTACTTCGAAATCAATGTTTTTTCCAAATCTCGATCCAATAAGTACTTTTATACAAAAAGGGGTAAACGGGCAGGTGGTTCTCAAAAGTTAATATATTACCGGCAGCTGTATTCCACCACAGGACACCTCGCCAAAATTTCAAATTTTGCCCTCACCACCTGTCCTAAAATCCACAACTGTGCGATTTTCAAGAAAGTTCTTACCTCGCACAATTCCTCTGTGGAATTAATTACCAGCGTCTGTATTTCTGAACGGATACGACTTAGGGACCTTCAAGAAAAGAGCATACTCATTTCTCAAAGACCGGCAACGCATCTGCGTTCCCCCTGGTGTTGCAGTTGTCCATCACACCTACTTTACTTTTAAACACCAAGTATGGATGTAGGACAATGTTATTGAACTATTTCTTGCCAGCTACCTACTGAAAAAAACTGTCAATATATAGTACTACTAAGTATAACTCTCAATATATAATATATATGGGTAAAATTACTTATTTATTTGATGAATACTTTTCTACGGAAAGTTATTCTATCTGTTATGCGTTCTGTGCTTTTCTTAAAATACTTTTTTTATTTTACAAGGAGTAACCTCCTTGCCAAATGGTTTCATATTATATAAACGACGTAATTCAAAACCCTATTTCTGAAATAATAATATGTAATGTAAGTATCTATGCATTGGTTGCAATGTATTGCATTCTTTGAATTATGAGTACAATTTATACTTGGTATACCTTATTGCATTTTTAAAGCCATGGCATTTTTATTTAATTACACTCAAACATTATACTGTTTTAATTAAAACAAATCCTTTTATGGCTGTCAATATAAATACCATAGGTTTTTTTATTTACATAAATATGTATTTTGCTCATGGTGTTGATATTGTATTCGATTAAAGGTTACAATTATTAGGTTACTAATTTATTAGTAATACCTGATATTTATTTATAATTAACTTATATTTTGGATTTTTATACATTACTATAGAGATAGTCGGCTGGTCAAAATTATGCAAAAATTTTATTTTACTACATTTACTTGACATTTTAATCACGTTCAATGTTTTTTTTTGTCTATTAACATAATACATTTTTATTTTGTCATGGTTGTCATATGACTACGCTTTGACACCATTAAAAAAAAATGTTTGTGTAAATAGATTGGTATTGGTGTGCGTGAGGTTTTATTTTTATAATTTAATATATTCATAATGTATATCTTATAAAAATATAAACACACAATCCTTTATATAAACTTTAATTGTATCTAATTTCATAATCCTCCGTTAGCGTATTTTTCGTAGAATGGTACCAGAAGTTTTTACTTCAGCTCTGTATAGCGAAAGATGACGAAATCTCAAAAACCGCTTGACATAAAAAGATGATGAAATTTAGCAGGAAGGTAGTGTATAGTTAGTAGAAATCCGCTAAGAACTGATTTTTCGATAAAGCCGAATTTAGGACGCCTAAGGGCCCTCGCAGGTTTAAGTTTAAGGTTCTTGAAATCCCCAAGGTACCCGGTTCAAATCCCACCGCCGTTGGGGTATTGTCGCACCCACTCCTAATACAAGTTTTAATTTAAGCTTAGTAGGAGGGGAAAAGGGAGGAATAAATGAAAACATAATCAATGTTCAACAATGTACAGATATGTAAAAAAAATTTAGAATTTTCTTGATTTCTCAAAAATAGCTTTGACGATTTTGATAAAATTGATACGGGACCACCTCTAAAGAAAAAAGGAACATAAAAGGAATCATCAAAATCGTTTCACAATGGCGGAGCAATTGCGTAACGTACATACAAAAAATAAAAACATACACTCGAATTGAGAACTCTTTTTTTTTGAAATCTGTAAAAAACTAAGAGATTCTTTTTTTGAAATCTGTAAAAAACTAAGAATGATCGCATGTTTATATACTCCATTAAAGCAGTTTTTAATTATTTGTTATAAAGAATATCCTCAAAGAAGTTCTTAAATTAAATTAAACAAATCCATGCAACTGGTATAAACCTACTATTTGTCGCCTATTTTCAATATATATTTTATAGTCTATATATTTAAAGAAAAGTATATTAGGTTAGTGAATACGCATGGAGAATTAACATCAAAATTATAAAGATATCACATATTTACAAATTAATTTTGACAAATGACTACAAAATGCAAAAGTCAGTAGCGAAATGTTGAACTGCTTTATCGTGTCCGTGAAATAATTACAAAACAAAAGATAAATTGGCGACAGGTGCCTGAATAATGTCGCAGGATGCACCTGACGTTCCATTAAGGTGATTATATATTTGTCACATTTTGTACAGTTCTGTTAAAAACGTATTATTGTTTAAGAGAGACAATGAAATGTTTGTGCTACTTTAACGCAAAAAAATTGGTGTGTCAAACACTCGTACATATATTTGATGAGACTTGTGAGGTGGGTTTTTGAATTTAGGTTATGTGCACCTTTGCAAATAACCTATTCAAAAATAAAGTGTAGAAGAGCGTATCAAGACAGGCTTATATAAAAGGGTTCTGTAGCTGATACGTGATAAAGTTATTGTTAAATAGCTTCCAAAGTTTTCGCTCAATATAATTTCCTTAATGAGTTTGTAGCATGTAAAATTTTAAGTCTCTAAATCTAATAGTTGTAAACCACATTGCTGGCGGTGAGACAGAAGGACGGACGCACAGTGGGAAACTATAAGGGTTCTATGTATTATTTTTTTTACAAGCGGCAAACGAGCAGGCAGCAGGCAGCTAAGTGCCTACTGACGCCCATGGACATATGCATGACCAGGTGGCAAGCAGATGCGTTGCCAGCCTTAATGACGAGTTTAGGCCATCGGGAAATCTCACAAACCGAACGAAACGCGAATGTAATTCTCACTTGATAGTACGTGTAAATTGAGATTTTTACGTGTAAACAAAGTGGATTTAGACAGTGAAATAAATTACATAAATCCGCATATAAATTAATAAAAACGTCAGTTCCTTAATACTTATGTTATACACAACAGCTGACTAACACAAAAATGTATATTCCAACGCATCTGCGAGCCCTTTGGTGGTGCAGATGTCCATGGGCGTTGGATGTCACTTAGATAATCAACCGCCTGCTCGTTTGCCTATTGTAATATAAATAATAATAATAATAATTTGGAAATCCTAGGGGAAGAGACACCTTGCCTGCTGACCGTCGGACGAACAGACAGACAGACTGAGGGAAACTATAAGGGTTTCTTGTAGGACTACGGAACCCTAAAAAGGACATAGACAAGGATGCACACCACTACAAGTCAAATCAAGGGTCAAACTTGATGACTCACGGGTTACAATCCACCCTTTTCACCGTTGAACTATTGGCGTTTCAAAAATGTTCACAATTTATATACGAATTATGCCATAAAACTCAACGCTTATATTTCAAGCTATCGCCTCATCGGCCATTAACGGTACATATTTCATGGGAGCCGTTCGGAGCACATGGCGCGCAGAATTCACTGGTTAATACAGCCTTCATTTTATGTAGATACAGCGTTAAATTGATGTTTTATAAAGTCTAAAACTGAAATTAACTTAACGTGCTTATTTGTTACTAGGAAGAGATAGATTTCTCTCAACCTGGTGGTGACCAAATGAACATAGAGTTAGAAGAAAAGCATTTATCGTAAACAAAAGCTCGTTCTTATGTTTTACACTCAAATATCAATGAAAAAAGAAACTAGAATAAGAATTAGAATTGTTGTAAACGCACACATAATAACGAAAGAGTGCCCTATGTCTGTTTAATTCGAATTCGAATGATATTTTATTCAAGTCCACTTTTACAAGCTCTTTTGAACTAAACTATAAGAATTTGATAGAGTAGGGGTAAAATGGGCATTAGCTCTTCTTCCTCCTAGCGTTATCTCGGTTAAGCATCAGGGCCCGTTTAGATTGCAGAGGATGTGGCTGTGGGGCGAGTTAAGATGACTGATTGCCATCTGACGTCATCCACGAAACCCCCACGATCTCTACAACCTTACGACTAATATCACAAAGTGACATTAATTGGGTCCCATTGTTTTCCGTGCCTTCCGAAACACGGAGCAGATCGAATATCAAATATAAACCTGTGCTAGAATGAGTCACCCATCAAATAGTAGAAATAGTTTAGCTGCGGTGTTCGATAAGATAAAAAGGTATTGTTTTAATTTCTACAATTGACATAATACCTCTTGTTATATAAATAAAAAAAGGAAAAAAATTGAGCGAAATTGGACGAAATTTTGAAGTTAGTTAACAAATACCTTTTTCAGATACGGAACCTTTCTTGGCCACTTTTTATTTTGAATAGTTATTTCAAATAGTCAAACTTAACATTTCAAATAGTCGAGCACCTACATACGTGTGCGTGACTGACGTAGGTAGTGACGCAGTGTGAGTAAAAATATTTATTGTTAAAATAGGATCATAAAACTGCCATACCGTAGCATGCGAAATGTGACATAATTAATTGACGTCGTACGACTGTTAGGCTGTTGATCTATATTTTTTTTACTAGCAGACCAAACAGACGATGTCTTGCCCGAATTTAGGCTCGTCTCTTATTAGCCAATTAGTTGCTACCCGCGATTTCATCCGCGTAAAATAAGGTAAAAAATTTTAGCGTGATGGTATATAGCATTTAGTCTTCCTCGATAAATGGGCTATCTAAGACTGAAATATTTTTCAAATCGGACTTCTGAGATTAGCACCTTCAAGTAAACAAAGAAACTCTTTATATAGTAGTATAGAATACCTATAGATTTGAAGTATTCTCAAGTAGGATAGGTAGGACCAATTTTCGGATTTTTTAGCATTTCAAAATAATCTTTCGACTTTTCCTTTTTTATTTTCTCTTTAAACTTCCCTGAAATGAGGGGAATAAAATAAAACAAAAATAATTTAAAACGGTCCAGCGATTTTTGAGTTATGTATGATAATAATAAACTTTCACTATACCGCAGCCTTTAGCACGAACATTTCGAACCACAAGAAGTCGACTAGTCGACTTGGAAAATATTCGCGCTACGCCCACAGCGGACCCTACTTACTGTCAACGCGGGTTGCATTAGCATTGGATTAAAAGCGTGACGCGATTAAGACTACACCTGTGGGCTTAGCACGAACATCTTCATCCTTAGTAAACCCGACTCGTCGACTTACTTCGGTTCGAAAAGATTGTGTCAGGCCCTTGCGTCACTTACATAAGCTGTTTTGAATTTAAATCTACCACTAGTTGGGAAAGAAATAAGAAATTATAGAAAACTTAACTCTATTACTATTAAACTTAAAATGGGAAAAGGCGTGTCAAGACACGCTTATATAGAAGGGTTCCGTATCTGATACGCTATAAACGTATTTGTTAAATAACTTCA
>JANCMC010001189.1:0-17965 GCA_024363005.1 Charaxes varanes
AACACACCCAGATTCGAGGTGGGAATCGAACCCACAACCCCCGGAGCAAAAGGCAGGGTCACTGCCCACTGTGCCAACTGGCCAGCTGAACCTACTTTATTATATAATATAAAAATTGCCCTGTCCGTATTATTGTGTATTATAATTGATCGTTTGGATTCAATGGATCCGCCATGCCATTCAATCTCATGGTATTGTCGATCAAGAAAGTGCTTCACCATTTTGGATGGCAGCTCCTAGTTAAAGATAATTTTGCTAAGGGCTATTGTTCGAAATTAACGTAATGCATGACAAGCAAAAATAAGCCTTTTAGCTAATTGACGTGCAAACGACATTCGACCTTAGCGCGGCAAACCAATTTCTTGGTTGAATATGCAACTAGCTGTTCCCGCGACTTCGTCCTCGAAAAATTACTTTAAAAATGATTTAATTTTAGCGTAATGATATATACCTTATAGCTTTCCTTGATAAATGTGCTATATTATATAACACTGAAACAAATTTTCAAATCGGACCATTAGTTCCAGAGATTAGCGCGTTCGAGCAAACAAACGAACTCTTCTGCTCTTTTTATTAGTATAGATGATACTGTAGGTCTACGGAACACCTAAATACGACAACTATGACGTAAACACAATTTTAAAAATTCGTGCAGGAGTGCCTATTTGTAAACAAAACGGGTAATTTCTAATAGAACCAGATCGATTTCGCCGTAAATTCGCTGGCAGATAGCTGACAAAGGAATAACATAGGCCGATTTACTTTTAGTGAAAAATACACAAGGGTTCCATACGTAAGGAATGAAGACCCTCAGAATTTAACAAAAAAACTCACGCGAACGAAGTCACGAGTCATGGCTAGTTTGAAATATATACCTATATGTATGTACTGTTACCTCGATTGATGGTATTGTTGCCGCGTTCCATTCGGTGGCTTATACCCATTCTTAAAGGCCACCAAAGCAGGAACGAGCCTTCTGGTGGTGCATATGTCCATGGGCGTCGGTAGTCACATACCCGCCGGCCCGTATGCCCCTTGTTATATAGAAAAAATACGAGCGAACTAAACTAGTATTCAATAGAGCTGTGACTGCAGGTGCCGCTGGTGCCGTGGTTGCCGGGTGTCAGCATACTCATCAACGTGTACCTCATGCTCAATCTGGACTACATGACCTGGATACGATTCGCCGTGTGGATCGCAGCTGGTAAGTAGAGCCTTGACAGTTCATCGGTTGAAGGGATGGACCGAAATCCGCAAGGTACCCATGTTCACAAACTCGTAAAATCGTATGTCTACTTGTGATAGCAATTTTGGTGTTATGGGTTACTGTGAAAGAGAACAACGTAAAGCCATACACCAAGTTCAAATGTCTATGTATTGGTTACAAAATATGTTTTGATACTTCATAACTAGCTTTTGCGCGCGACTCCGTTCGCGCGGAATTTGAACGCCATTCTATTATGTCCCCTTTTAGCCTTGTTTTGTAATATAATGTAGCTTATGTACTTTCCCATGATCAAGTGTATCTCTGTAACAAATTTCACCACAATTGGCACAGCGACTTTGGCGTGAAAGCGTAACAGAAGTAGTTACTTTCGCATATAAAATATTAGTAGGCATAAAATATTACATTTCAAATAAAAGTCAAAAACTCTGAACTATTCTAAGTTCTGTATAAGAAAGTGTTCGTCCAATTTACTAACAAATCTCATTTCAGTGGTCTAACTTTATCTAGTACTAAGTTACAATGTCATTATTCCACTAGTCGTTAAAGTGTTCCTCCCTGAATAAACTCTAATGAGAGGAAATATAGTTATTCCAGTTCTGCTAATAGAATTTTAATAGTTATGATTCATTCATCTTAAAAATTAGGTATTGTATGAAGTTACAATAATACCTTATTAATTGTATGAAGTTAGAATGATCCCTTAAGAGTTTTATGAAGTTAGAATAACTCCTTAAGAATTGTATGAAGTTAGAATAACCCCTTAACAATTGCATGAAGTTTAGAATAATCCCTGAAGAATTGTATGAAGTTAGAATAGCTTTACCTCTCGACCAGGATCATCACAACCACATGACTAATGTCAACCAATGATATTAATCGGTGTTTTACATGTCTTCCGAAACATGGAGAAGTTAGGTTATTTGATAACCAGGGTCAGAATGGGTCACCCATCTATCACACAGTCGCGGTAAGAACTGCTAAACCTAGTGCTTGGCTCAAATATCGAACACTGATTTAGCTGCGACCTCTCCAGCTCATATGGTGGTGGTGGTGTGGCATTTCACCGATTTTTTGTAATTTTTATTAATCTGTAGGAGGATGTAATTTGGAAATGCGCCATCTATTAGCAACCTTAAAGATAGATGGTTATCACCATCACCATGATGATGACTAAAGGATATCATTATAGGATAAAATCAGATCGGAACTGGTTGGACAAGGATGGTAGCACGGGCAGTGGAGGTGAGTGTTCGTGTACACGTTAAAGGGATTCCTCAAGTTCGGTCACAAGTCTCAAGAGCTTAAATTAAAACCTTGTATTAGGAGTGGGTGCGACAATACCCCAACGGCGGTGGGGTTCGAATCGGGTACCTTGTGGACTTCAGTCCATACCTTATACCGTTGAGCTATTGAAGCTCTGAAATAAGTTTTTAGTAAAAAAGACAATCAGGTGATAAAATAATCTCAAAATAACATTTTATTGTCCTCAATCATTTTATTAACTATTATTAAATACATAATTTGTTAATAAAATGCTGTTTTTATCACATAAGCGGAATAAGTCGTAAATAACAAAACGTATTCATTCCATGATTAAGGGAGCGATATAACCTGTATTTTTTTTCGCGGTGTGATAAAGTCTACTACTATCTAAATAAAGTGAATCCAGACTCGAGGCGGGAATAGAACTGACAACCCCCAAGCGTAAGGCAGGGTCACTGCCAAATACGCCAACGGGGCAGTCAAGTAAAGAATAGTCACTCGGAAAACCAAACAATTTTCATACAAAGCGGAATGTGTGAGGTAAATATTTACTTACCATATTGGACTTATCAACCGCCACCCTAATCGTTATGCCGGAACGTGATGTTATCACCCTTATAAGTTACGATACTCACCCCTTAGAAAATATGTTGCCAGTTAATATATTGTCTCATCATTCAGAAAGATTCTAGGTTATCGTTGTTTACTTTCTCAAGCGCTACAGCGCACTGGGGGAAGACACCCTGATCCCAGGAGCAGTTAAGGCGCTCACATATCAAGCCATTGCAAGGGTTTATGTGCTCTGCTGGTCTAGATTATGAGCTATGAGCTGAGACAGTTACAATACTGGTCGCAGTAAAAACAGGGCCTTTGGTTGGCCTCAAAAAAAAAAAACAAAACATTTAGTTGAGAACAGAAAAACGTAAATACAGCTTTTTAATCGCACATGCTATCGCCAAAGTATTGCATGTGTAATGATGTAAAAAAATATATACATAATATAAGGTGCAAATGTGCTTCTAAAAGTGTATGTGAATAAAGAATTTTTGATATTGACTTGTACTTTGAAAGGAGATTTTTTATTATTATTATTTTATATGACAAAGAGCAACGGTCATGCGGTTTACCTCTAAGGCTCCTCCCTCACCGTGACGCCATGGCGACGTCGCCGGCTACGTAGCCATGGATGTGCGGTGGCCAAATGAGTAGCCAGTAGTAATCGTGGCTACGTTTCTAATTTGGCGACGTCACTAAACCGTCGCCAAGTGAATTACCTGACCAAAATTTTAATATGAATTGTTTGCATACCTTACAGGCGACGTCGCCATGGCGTGTCGATGAGGTTGGGCTCTAAGTGTTTGTTTATAATACTACATACATTTATACAAACAGGCAATCATTTCACCGGACGTTTTTTTAAAAAAAGAATATTAGGAATATTTTTTAGGTATGTCTAATATTCCCGATTTTCCCCTCCCACTTAGCTTAAATTAAAAGCTTGTATTAGGAGTGACAATAACTCAACGGCGGTGGGGTTTGAAACGGATACCTTGCGGATTTTAGTGCATACCTTATACCGTTAAGCTATGGAGGCTCTGTAGGTTTACAGAAGAGTTGCTAGTCTTTGAGATATAAATACACTCCTTTCTTATTTATCCCTCTCTAAGCCAGGTGCAAAGACCCCAGAGTCGTCTAGAAGCCTTCTAGTCTTAGATCTTGTCTAGAAGCCCCAGACGTTCCAATGGTTAATGGACCGGTTCGGTGATCAGAAAGCGGGTGGTTCCATAGATAAAGGTCAAGTTAAGAAATTTCTTGTAAATATTATTTAAAATTAATATATGATACTAGCTTCAACCTGCGTCTTTCTTCAACTTTCATGCAAACCAAGATTTAACCCCTTTGGAATTATATTTTCGCAACAAAAAGTAGTATATGTCCTTCTCCAAGGTCCAATCTATTCATCAAAGGAGTTCAGCGGTTTAGGAGTGAAAACGTAACATACAGATTAATTTCCACATTAGTATCGATTTAAACTAGCATACAAATGATATTTTTTTCAATATATTTGACATTTTCATTAAAATTAACAAAAGTTATTAAATAAATAGAAATTCATGAGACTTAGGGAATATAATACCCCGTAAAAGAGATAATACAAAATATAATAGAGCTTTTAAATTCACTTTTCTAAGATGGAAGGCGGGATGAGAAATTTATTAAAACTCGGTAAAAAATTGAAATTACTGTAAAAGGATCCTCAAGGAGTTAATTAAAAACGGCGAGTTCCCGCGCGAAACGTCGGGGGAATTCGTCCGCGGACAATTTTTATTGACTTTAATGAAATTAGACTTAACAACTTTAAATTGGGTCGTATCAATTTCCTTCGAGGACCATAAACTAATTTAATAAACACGTTCATGATTTAAATTTATTTTATTTTCCATACGAATTAATTAAATTGAAGCTTCTAGCCATCGAGGCTTCAATTTAATTAACATTATTTATTAACCTGAAGCGAAAATTTTCGGTGCAGCTTTTCTAAAATTCCGCGTACGGAAAAGTATTAACACAATTATAGTTTACTAGTTGTGCAGGGACTTTGTCCGCATAAAATTAGGAAAAAAAAATCGTTCTTGGCGTCTTGATGTATAGCCTATAGTCTTCGTCGATAAGCGGGCTATCTAAAACTGAAAGAATTTTTCAAATCTGACCAGTAGTTCCTGAAATCAGCGCGTTCAAGCAAACTTACAAACTATTCAGCTTTATGTATCAGTATAGATATAGAGGATGGTATGCGAATGCTTATATTTTGGCAAAATATGCATTATAAATACATTAAGTTATTAAAATAAACCTGACACACACTAATGCCAAACGATTTACGCACACATGTATACATTTTACTACAAGATTGTGTCAAATCGAGGTCATAACGAATCACAAGCGTGGCAATCACTTAAGCGAACCACCATTGCTCGGTTGCTCTTTGCTGCACAAATAATCCAAATTATTTACCACCCGTGGGGTAGTATGGTATGAGGCCATGTTTCTTAGGTGATAAGTTACGTACATTGTCTTTATACAAGCCTTGCACAATGGAACTTCTTATTTTATATAACATCTACTAACACGTTCCTTTTTTTCTTATTTCATGTTTAATACAAATAGATATAGAAAACTTCCACAGTTCTTAACAAAAACAAATCTTGATAAAGGTAAGTCGCCGTCACGTAGCTGCTACGTGCCTCAGCTACGGCTTAGCACGAGCTACGGCTAGAAATGTAGTTTAGATTTTAAAGGAAAATCCCTACACATATATTAAGGGAATGAAGGCTATCTTACTTACTAAATATTTTATGAACGACCATGTTAATTTATAGGGGTTCTAGTACATTTTTTGTGTAACTCACGTGAAAAACAAACAAGCCAGTGTGGGCTATAGACACTTCAAACATCACTGGTATGAACTTGTGCGTAGCTAACCCTGTACTCTCTTTCCCACAATAGTTTACTCTGACAATATTCGCATCCTCCGCGCAGTCACTGCCTAAAGCCTAACCTAGTCTTGTGATCTTCCCGCACACCGGTGCGTTGTGCAGCATGCGGCGTCAGACTCATAATCTTTTTTTTTAATCGTCCAGAAAACGTCACGAAAATTCTCTTGTTTCGTTGCAGTCACAGTCTCGTCAGCGCCGAACAAAACGCGCGGGAAAGTGGGGAGCGGAACACCACAATACGCTAAGTCATTCTCATCTATTCGCAGCGGTGTGCGTCACAGATTGAGAAATGGGATATTTCAAAGATAATTTAGTAGAATGAAAAAATATCTCTCTTGAAACCCGAAAATAACCAATGAACTTTTCTTCACAATCAAATAAATGTGTTTTTAATAAGTTCTTGTAACATCCTTCACTCCTTCGTTTTAAAAACATGTTTCTCGGAATGCTTCTTCTTCTTCTTTCTCGTCAAAAGCTAAATTGGCGACAGAATCATTTATAGCCAAAAGAATATTGCGTACTATTTTTTTTTATATCTTTTTCCCAGCGTTATCCCGATCTAATACCAGGGTCCGCTTTGATTGCAAAGGATGAAGCTGTGGGGTAAGTTAAGATGACGTCATCCTTGAAACCCCCACGATCTTTACAACCTTACGACTAATATCACAAAACGACATTAATCGGGTCCCACTGTTTTAAGTGCCTTCCGAAATACGGAGGAAGGTGGATATTAAATATAAACTTGTTCTAAAATGTGTCACCCATCTATCACCCGATCGAAGCAAGAGCTACTTAACCTAGCGATCCACTCAAATGCCGACCACTAGGCCACGACCTCCGTATTCTCATTTTTTTTATATCAAAACAGAATAGAGATCTTTAGTCACGTAACGGAAGCCATGACGCAGGTGTTACCCTTTTACGAGTAATCTCCTCGAATCTCATCAACAAAAGAAATCTACCCAACAATTGTTCACCTCAAGTTCGGACCGAAATTTAACTGAAACTTTCCTAAGAACCTCCAAAGTGTAACACTTGTTAAACGCGAATTTCGGTGCGGTTATTTTAACTGCAATTACCACAAGCAGCCATTGTCTCCAACGAGGCACCTTTGTGTAACTTACTTCGCGTTTCTTAATAAATATTCATAAATTTTCGTGGAACTGTACTAAAATTTAATACGACCTCTATATCTTTGCATAATCTATACTGATATATATAGCTGAAGAGTTTATTTGTTTGAACGCGCTAATCTTAGGAAATACTGGTCCGAGTTGAAAAATACTTTTGGTCCTAGAAAGCCAATTTATCAAGGAAGGCTATATATCATCACGCTAAAATCGAATCTATTCTTTTTACCTAATTTTACGCAGACAGCGTACACAGCTAGTATATTGTATGTCTATTTTATTGCAATGTAGAGTATATTGGAAAATACAAGAACCATTTTTATTGGCACTGACTGAAATTTACAAAATCATCGAAGAAGGCATCAAATATCATCATGTTTATTATTTTACCTAATTTCACACAAACAAGGTCGCGGAAAACAAGTACTGCTATGTAAATTCAAATAGCTGGTACATAATAAATTTAAAGAAAACTCTGAAACAAGCTTACTAAAAAATCTAACGGAAATATTGGGAGAATATTAAAAATTTACCTACTAACATTAAGTTAAGTTGTTCACTAGTAAGCGTCTCTTTCCTTCCTCCATATATTACCAGGAGATGAACAAATCGAATAGATAGCTGTTTTATGCGCCTACAAAGATAGATAATATAATATTGTAATTATTTGTCGAACTAACTTTTGCATATTGGACAAACCTCTGTGGTTTATAATGTGCAATTTAACGATGTCTTATAATGTAGCAACGCATCTGCTAGCCTTTTGGTCTTGCAGGTGTCCATGGGCGTCGGTAACTACTTAGGTGCCTACTGCCTGCTCGTTTGCCCCTTGTAACAAAATAATAAAAAAAAACGCCAAAAGGTTTGTGGTAGAATTTCGGCCAGCCAGCGATCTCTAGATCTCTTTAAAAAATTGTAAAAAAATACTTACACTTAGAGAAAAATCTCTAATGTTAAAAAGTATAGGTTCTTACTAAGACACAAGTTACTGAAACAATGTTTCGTCTTAGGAACAATTTTTCGTTAACAGTATTTGCGAGCAACGAATTTTAATATTTTAACTTGTTGCCAAGTTCCAAGTTTTGTTAAATTCAATATTGGCTCGAGAATTCCTTGAAGTAATATTGCTTTAATGTTAATTAATTAGAGTTGTTGTTTGTTAAATAATAACCTAAAGCGTGTAATACCATCCGTTTTTGTTTGGTTCACAGTTTTTGTCAAAAAATTAAATATTCACGAAGCATTGACGTGAAGAAGTCATTTTAAAGTTCCGCTTGCAATTTCAAATTTATGGCTTTATACATGCTTTTCTTTACGTTTTTTAATTTTTTTTTAACTTTGACAAATTGATTTGTATTTTAACAATACAACTAATTAGAAAAAACCTAAGATCATTCGTTGCAAGAAATTCGTTGGCTCTTCTGAAATTATTATTATTTTTACACCACAATTCAAAAAAGGAGATCGTTGCTTAATAAGTCGCATTTGAATTTCCATGGCTAGGTTAAGTAGTTCTTACCGCGGCCGGGCGACAGATGGGCTACCAATGTTAGCACTGTTTATCAAATATCCGAATTCCTTCGTGTTTGGAAAGGCACATACAACAATGGGTTCCAATTAATGTCACTGAGTGATGCTAGTCGTGAGATGGTGGAGATTCCGAAGATAATGTCAGGTGGCAGTTGGTCATCTGAACTCACCACATAGCCAATCCTCAGCAATTTAAGTGGATCCTGGTAACGCTAGGTAGAAGAAGACGACAAGACAAATAGATAAGATCTGGTACCTTATCTGCCACCTTGCTAGTAATGCAGCGGCCTGTGGGCGTCGGTAGTCACTTAGTACATTGTTAGAAATCAAACATCACACAGTTTAGTGTAAAATAGATTCCATGTAAAAGAAAACAAAGTTTTTTATATCATAACGAATACCGTTTAAAATTGGAAATACCGCCAACCAATCAGCTGTCAGCCACTGGCCAATTAAATCGTTGCCAACTTAACAATATAGGCTATATACCATCACGCTAAGAATAATAGGAGCGGAGCACCAATGAAGAATGTTTCAAAATCGGCGGTTTTTTCCCCTTTTGAGAGTTTCCGCTGCGTGCGCTGCGTAAACGGTTAAAGTTTCGCAAAAATCATGTGTGACAGAATTGTTCCCTTTTAAAAGTTCTAAATAAAAGTCCGCGACAGCATATGTCTATCTTTTAAGGTTTGCTCCCTATAACTTTTTTTATGTTAACCAAATTTGTTCTAAAATAATGCATTATTTGCGAAGATGTGTTTATAAACATGATCTCCAAAACCAAATTTTTTAACCCCTTTTAA
The DNA here is from genome assembly GCA_024363005.1 of Charaxes varanes. Taxonomy (NCBI): domain Eukaryota; kingdom Metazoa; phylum Arthropoda; class Insecta; order Lepidoptera; family Nymphalidae; genus Charaxes; species Charaxes varanes. The sequence continues at coordinate 9,449 of JANCMC010001189.1, forward strand.
CGTGATAAAAGTGATCGACGGGGACAAAGTCGCGGGATACAGCTAGAATTTGATAAAACTGAACTGCATCTGAAATGATTAGTTATTTACAACACAAAAAAGTAATAAAGAAATCAATTACGTATATAAAACGACAATATCATCGATTAGCGTGTCAATGGCATTTTTGCCGTAAGCCTGGGAAATACAATAATTTTATTTTTAATAAATTAGTTTATAAAGCTTATGCTGGCTTAGGGTGCGCCAATAGTCGGTCGAACCAAGCACCTCATATCTGACAGACTTTTTTAGTAATTGTGGTACCAAAATAGGTCTATTTTAACGTACTTTGTAATAAACTTCTACTGACAGTTGTTTGCGTGTTTTGGCATGAGTTGGTTATTCTCCCATTTGTGTTTATAAAACTATTATTTCTTTTTTACTTTGTTTTTTTTTCTATTACTTACCTTAACTTTACAATGATCTCCTTCACACTGCAAGGATATTAAGAAAAAACACAATTACTACGAGTCGAATGTGAATTAAGTAAATGTTTTTTTCTTTACTCTTTATTCTTTACTTATATCTAAGATATATTCTTACCCTACTCTTTTATACGTTATTGCAAGAGATCAGTAGCATTTTCAATATATTTGGTAAAACAGTGTATCCGAAATAATGTTATTTATAATACAAAAAATGAATAAAGAAATCATAGAAATATGATAATAAAAGAGATTACCGTGCCGTTGGCTTTGTCACCGTGAGCCTGAGAAATAAAGTAGTTTTATTTTTCGTAAATTACTTAATTCAATATTATTTTCTCAAACATTCTAGGAAATTTGAGCATTATTTTGATAACCTTCTTCGAGATAAATCGAATTTGCTGTACTGGTCGAGCAGCGGCCGGCAATAGTTGTATGAAAATCCATATCTGTCGTGTTTAGCGGCCATATAAATATAAATACATGGCTGCATCCACATGTATTTAGGGTTCCATAGACCGGACACAAAGTGGTCCACCCCCCTAGGATTTTTAATCAATAGACGTAGCGAGACTTGAAATTTTGCATGATGATAGGATACACTAAAACCGACAGCAACTTTTGAAGTTATTTAACAAATACGCTTATGGCGTATCAGATACAGAACCCTTCTATGTAAGCGTACCTGACACGCTTTTGGCAGTTTTTTTAGTGTACTGATCACCGCTTACCCGTGGTGCACCACCATCGAGTCCAGCATATCTTGGCTTGACAGGCAAGGAGGGCGGAGCGTGCGTCACGTCACCAAATTCTACATGTTCGTATATGACCTCTGGCTTTGCTTCCTCCTGTTACATAGAGTTAATATTCCAATTAATGTAAAAGAAAACTGTAATAGCTTCAGTTGTTTGATAACTTTTACTTGGAGGTGTTCATTTTCAAAGTATAAATATGGTGGAATATAGTACCTTAGCCTTGTCTTTCTTAGCCTGCTTTTTCAAGGCCAATTTTTGTGCTCTGCTTAGTGGCTGTTCCTCCGATTGTGTTGATCTCTTGGCAGATTTGTTTTTACGCTGCCGCCTCTCGCGTTGTGCTGCCATTCGTTCACCTTTAATATCATCTGCCTCTAACTCTTCCTGAAAATGAGACACAATTGGGCAATTTTATTTTTAATATTTTGGAATTTAAAATTAACTTAGTGCTTTCAACTGAGTGGCTACTAACACCCATGGCACTACCAGAAGGCTCGCAGAGACCTTTAGGAAATAAGAGTATGTTTTTTTATTGAAGGTATGACATACTATAATCAGACATTATTTGTATGTGGAAGACTTTATTTATTTTAAAAATAGTAATTATAAGACAAAACATGAATACAATCAGTAGCATATTTTAAAATTCAGTGCCTTGGGTCATATACAGTGCCCTGGGCTACTGGGTGCCCCATATATTATTGGTAAATGAAGAACATAATAATAATAATAAAACAGAATCCAGCAGTCTCATATCTCAATGTCTTTTAAAATTATAACTAAATAAGTTATAGTTTTTATTAATAATAAAAACCTTTTTTTTTAATATCTTCAAGTATATAAAGTCAAAAATGCAAAGTAAGGTGTTAAACTGCCACTTACTATCGATCATAAATAACATTAAACGATGTATACCCTATAAAGTAAGATTAATATTATACAACTCATTTGCGGATTCATATATCCAATACGGGTTGAGTAGCTATTTTCCAAGATATAAGCACAAAAAAAGGAAGGACTGTGAAATAAATTTTTCGAGACCCTTACACCTCCTTAATCCGGTGCTGTCCTATTCGTTTTTTAAACCATCTTTGACCGTCCCGTGGTTATAGAGATTCCGTTGTAGGTGCCCTTTCGCTTTAATATATGTATGTAGACAATTTAAAAAGATATTTTTGAAGAGATCGTGACTTAAGCAGCTCTTACCGCGGCCGGGTATAAAATAAAGGTGATCAATTCTAACACATTTCAAATATCCGACCTCATCTGTGTTTCGGAGGTCACGTAAATCAGTGTTGCCCGATCAATGTCACTAATTAATATTAGTCGTGAGATTGTGGAGATTCCGGGGATGACGTTAGACGACATTACAGAGTAATGACACTTTTAGTTCTAGTGGATGACGTATAAGGCGACTAATGTATTGTCTATGAGATTTTCTTTTGTTTAAATTAAAAGAATACTATAAAGAACTACTTTAGTGGTGACCATTTTGCCCCCACTCGTGTTGTTAACTTACCACGAAGATACTTAACAACTAAGTGGTGATTCCTAATCTAATTGAAGCTATTTTTTCGTTTACGAGTAATAAGGAAATAATTGTCAAATTGTCAATTTAGAGAAATAAACTATATTCAACTCTGCGGATTTAGCTTTGCGTGAGAATTTTTTCATACGGACATTCATCAATGTCACGGAGCAAAACAAATGACTAAGTAATTTATTGGTGCAAAACTTATGAAATAGAGCCAATCTGGACTGGATTAATTTGGGACAAAGGTTAAAACATGAAAATGCTTTAAATAAAACTAGTGGACCCAGTAGACTTCATCCTGCCCGAACGTTGGCTTATTTCTTATATCAAATTATAGCGCCATCTATTGGTCGCTTAAGCCACCGACCGCCCGCCGCCGGCGCGATCGGACTTCCTATTTTAAATCTCTTATATCTTCTAAGATATCAATTTTAATGATATCCTTTAAAGGGCAATTTGGATTTGCATAAAATGTACAAAGTATCTGGTGTATTTAAATCGATTAGAATTAATACGATATTCTTTAAAATAGCTTCGTAAATAGTTCATTAAAAATTTCATTTCATTCAAGAAGAAACCGACGGATAGTTTCACCACTGGGGATTCTAGAATCATCTACTGAACCCATATAATATAAGTTTAATCCTCTTTCAGCATTATTATAATTATAAGCTTAATATTATGAAAATATTATGCAGTAGAGAAAGAAATCGGCTCTCTATTTTTTAAGTAGTTTATTCAATATTCTACTGCTATGAACATTATAATCAACTATAATAACTTCAATATTCTTATGTATATATTCCATCTAGTGGATCTATATTAATTGTTGTAAAAGTTAGTTTTCAATTGTTTTACTTAATGTTAGCTAAGTTTAAATTTATTTACATGGCCCTGAAGATACAGGGAATGCTAGTTCGGGGGCCAATACTGCTTTGATTAAATGTAATGTATATTTTGGCCAAATAAACGTTATTTATTATTATTATTATTATTATTATTATTTAACTGTCTAGTTCTATTTTATTTGCAGTCTTTTAGTAGAAAGATTTTATGGTAAACAGTAGTGGTACCTCAGCCTCTACGACAAGACTGATCCACCTTTCACATGTCTGCGGTAAATGAAATGGTCCGCAAATTCTCCCTACCATTTTACATCATCCGCTGTTTTAAATACTGGCTTAAGTTGTAAGCGTTAGCGTTTAACAAACGTATAAAGATACTCAACGCAAGCTAGCTAGCAAGGTAATGCATCTGCGAACTATTTGCGAGCCCCGAACCCCGCGAGGTTCAAAGTACCAAGTTTCAAAAACTTTGGAGTACTGACTTTTCATTGGATTTTCCTTCATTCACTATTTTTTGAGACTTTGGGTGCATACTATTATAAATTATTATTATTATTATATATTCTTTATTGTGCTCATAAACTAACACTACAGAAATACACTTAATTACTTAATGCAACGTTACAACGGACGGCCTTGTCGCTATGGCAGCGATTTCGTTCCGGCAACCATTGGAGGAAATATAGATGCATTAAAATAAATGTTTATTTTATAGCATTTATAATTATGTAATAGCCCTAAGAGGGCTATGTTAATTTTAATATTTATATTTAAAAAAAATTGTTGGATTAATATCCCACCCAGGTCGCAAGTTTAAGGCAGCGTTTGGGTGTCTGGCATCTGGAACCCTCATTTTATAACTGTATAGTCTAATAAGAATTTTGTATCGTTTTATCGATAGTTATTTAATAATAAAATAATATAGTATTAAAACAATAAAAAAGTATAAAACATTAAGCTTAACCTTTTAACTCATTTTTTTAGAACTTAGACCTTCGTGAGGAGCATTCTTATTAACTATAAAAACGGTTTTTAAACTCACGCGTATGTTATATCGGGATTGCCCAACTAGTTTCGAACCCGTCCGGGGTCCTTCCTCATGAGCTCGCTACGAAGCGGTGTCGCGGCGGGAATTGCTTTCCAGCGTTAAACCGGCATTAAAATACTAATGTTTAAAAAGATGAAAAATTAAATTGACGAAAATTAATTTGGGTATTTTTGAAATTCAATGTTATAGGTGTATATTTTATTTATTAAACGGTTTACTCTTTGTATTTTTTTTTTTAAAGAAGAGATTAATGCTCTTTCGTTTCTTCTGCGATATAAATTAAACGGCGCGTACAGATTACGCATATGATTAAAATTTTCATGGTAAAGCGTATATTACGTACCTCAGATTAGAGAATCAAATGTTACGTGCGTTGATATATAGTATTCTATATTTTAAGTATATGTTAATTTTTTTAATTATTATTATGAAACTTCATATTAATATGAATATGAAAATGATATTTAAAGAAATTTGAATGATATATACGACACGATCGTGTCGTGCAAAGTTTGTAAATGTAATATAACTTACAATCACGTATAGTAACAATTTGAGAGGGTCGGATTCAGGAAGTTTAATTTCATCTAATTAGTCAGCAGCCTCATAAAATTTGAGGGAGGGGATGAAGAATTTTGCAATTATTGTTTTAGTCGTAAATGCCTAGATGCCTTTGAGAAAATAAATTATTTATTTTTATTGGTTAACAGCCTGAGCTATATTTTATTTACTAATTTTTCATATAAAATGACTGACTGATTGACAAAAGAAAGATTAGATTTTTCTTTTTCTCATAATCATGGTGTAAAAGCTCTGTGCTGGGCACAGAACCCAAAAAATGTTACTTAAATTTCCAATATAAGATTTTAGTACTTCCACTTCAAGTGGCATGCAGTCATTTTTATCTTTTTAGAAATATGACACGACTTGCCAAGAAAATGTTGAACATATAACGAAAACATTTCTGTAACTTACACAACTGTGTCGATCACGTAATAGAAAGTTGGTAACATGCAAATAAATGTAAATCAGCGTCACTTGCTTGCGTTCTTTTGGGAGTGGGGGGGGGGGGTTGGAGAGCGGGGGGGGGGGGGGGGGGGGGGAATTCCCATATATGGAGAATGGAAAAAGCATGAATGTTAAATATAAACGAAAGCTCAACAAACACCAAATGTTGAATACGTAATGTGAAACACGTAAAATTGTACGAGCTATCTACAGTAGGTACAATAAATAAAAATTCTAAACAAAATTTATCATATTTATTAAAATATGATGAATATAAGTAAACTCAGGACTTTGATTTCTTTGGATTTGGCTACATTTTTTTAATTCTTGAGGGGCGAGGCCGAGGATGACGTCAGATGGCAATCGGTCATCTTAACTCGCCCCACAGCCAAATCCTTTGCAATCTAAGCGGATCCTGGTACTACTAAACCGAGATAACGCTAAGAAAGAAAAAAGAACACTCTCGTTTGGAAGTTCTTTAAGTGATATTGCTTCAAAAACACCGAAGCGGTTAACCATAAGATTCCATAAAGATTTTGTGTAAAGCAAGAAAATCGCACAATTGTGAACTGTTACACATCGAAGTGAAATTTCGTGTTACATAAGCGACGACTTTCGTTCATGGGCTATAGATTTCCTAAATCCATAAAAAGTTGCAAATATTCTCATGAGATTTAAGCGAGACATTAAAATGGCCGACGTGACGCTTAAAACAACCTAACCGAATCACAGGAAACGTTCGAACGCCGGCAATTTGCGAGGCTTTCTGTGCAACATGATTAATGGTTGTATGTCATCAATAAACCAATGATTCATGTCACGACTTTTAAATACATCACTTTATACACAACCAATATTTAATTTTCTTAATTTGTTGATTAGTATTATTTTATTGTTTGTTAGTTGTAAAATTAAAAACAGGCAAAAGAAAAACCTCATTATTGGTAGCGAAAACTGTATTAACTATTACGGTAGGGTAAATACGGAAATGGTAGGCTTTAATTAGAGGTAGCACCACGTTGCACCACGTTTGCAGACCTTATGGCCTGCAGCCGAAATGGACTGGCGCGTCCGGGTACCAGTACCTCTTTCTCACACAAGATCTGCGTGAAATGGCGGCAATGCTGTCACGTCAAGTAATCGTATTGTTGTTGCGTTTCATTCAGTTTGTGAGACTTCCCGGTGGCCTAAACTCGTGATTAAAGGCCGGCAACGCATCTGCTAGCTTCTTGGTCGTGCAGATGTCCGTGGGCGTTGGTAGTCACACAGTTCTGCCTGCTCGTTTGCCTCTTGTATCATAAAAAATGGCTGGTCTTCTTCATTGAAAGCAGTCAATTAATTAACTTAGGTCATCCATCCGTACGTATTTATCTGTACACATATGTATATACATTCAATACCAGAGCATCAGCTTATTTTTACACGAGGGTTCGTAGCTGCGTCGCCGGACTTTGAACGATGGTTATGCCTATATTATACTAGCTTTGCCCGCGACTTCATCCGCGTAAAATTAGGTAAACAAAATAGATTCTTATTTAGCGTAAAAATAGCATATATCCTTCCTCGGTAAATAGACTGTCTAACACACACATAAAAAAATACGCTAGGAACAATGTACATAAGCCTAGCATTACCAATTCGATTTATAAACAAGTGACTTCTGACGGCCATGACACGGCATTATCAGAAAGCACGCAGAAAACAAGCATGCGTATTTTTCCCAATAAACATATATACACTGTAAAGTATATAAGAAAGATAATATTTAGATTACTTGCATTGAACATAACATATATAAATAATTCCTGTAAAAGAATTATTTATATATGTTATTTTATTCTAAATTACATTTGGAGTTTAATAAAAACCGTACATAATATTATGTTCTTAAAGTATTCCAAATGTTACTTCTACGTGTAACATTATCTTCAATTTGGTCCTTATTTTATATTGAGAAGTGGTTGATTCAGACCGTATAGAGCCAAAAATCAATTAATACGAAAGCATTCAAAGGAAAAAGCAAATGCATGTGCCCATATATTAAGCTAATGGTCCCGGCACTAAGCACTCTCTACTTTAACGACGTGGCACCGTGCGAGATAAATTTAAATTGCTCTAACTCCATCGACTGTCATTGTCGCCAAATTGTAAAAGGCAACAAATAGGCGAAAACGAAATCATAGATTAGCCTTTTTCACTCGCACTTGAAGGAAAAATATTAGGATAAAATCTTTCTTATAACTAGCCTTTTTTAAATTGGCCTAGTACTGTGGATACATGTAGCAACTACACATATCTTTATATAGTATAAAACAAAGTCGCTCACAGTTCTTGTACGCGAAAATATTTTAAACTACACAACGGATTTTAATGCGGTTTTCATCAATAAACAGAGTGATTCATGAAGAAGGTTTATATATGTATATATAGTAAATAAATAACCACGTACATTGCATCCGTGCGAAGGCAGGGGCAGGTCGCTAGTAGTATATTAAAATTATTGTTTAGCCATAATGATGTTGCCGTCATTTGTCAACTAAATAGATTTGAAGATTGCGCGAAGGAACAGAAAATTTCCAGATTCAGTTGTTGTATGGCGTTCATTGAAGAAAGTGCTAAATTTGTTAAACAAATGGAATAGAGTACTTACAACATTTAACCCATAACCCTCTATAGCCCTTAAGCTTTTAACTTAACGTCTATAATGTCTGACATATGTTAGTTCAAAAAGTGTTTTCTAGTGTATTTAATAATTTTATCGCAGTCGACTATGATGCATCGGTCGCTCTCAATGACACCGCTCGATCACCCCACCATCGCTCACAATTGACATCCATTATGCTTTTCAATTCCCACTCTATTGAAC
>JANCMC010001196.1:0-17965 GCA_024363005.1 Charaxes varanes
TTAAGTTGTCTACCTTAGGAACAGACGTCCGTGTGTCATATAGTCCTGTATATATTTATTTATTTATATTTATTGATGAATGATGTATTTCCTTCAAAATGTCTGCATTAACTGAGCTCATTTTTGAACACGTGAAGCGAAAATTTTCGGTACTTTTCGACAAAACAACTACTCGAAGCATCTGTTATAATTATTATGGGATACCATCATTTCATTATTCTGATTGAACGGTGAATAAATAACCATCGAACGGTGCGGTCCTCGCGACACGTGAGGACCGCACGCAAACACCAATCATATTCAATTGCACTTATTATCAAAACCCATTCGTTTTCCGCTGCACTTCGGAAAAACATCGCGCTAATGGTATGATTTGAGTGCCCTCAGCTTGCGTTGATTGGTTTAAAAATGATTCTTTTTGTGAAAATTACTACCAACTGAGTTTGTTGAGCTGAGTTTGAGCGAGGAACCCTTGAAAATTTAACTCTCAATCGTAAATTCTATCACCTAAATATTAAAGAATGGTTTAAAAAATGTATTTAAGTCAATCGCAAGTGCAGGTGAATAAAGATATTTGTCACTTTGAAATTCCCGTTTTTAATGTTCTACCGTGTGGTTACCGGCCTAGGATAGGTGTTGAATTTAAGGAAAACCAAATATATAACATTTTCCCATGATATTATTATATTTGCTTATATGAAAATACTAGAAAATTACTTTGATATTAGATTGTCAATAGCCCCCCATTGCGTCATAATTAATATTAATCTGACCCATCTAGGAACCTATTCAAATATATACAAAAAATATCATCAAAATATTGTAGAAATGTTTAGGAGGAACTCCGATTACATCTACACATACAGACAAATTATGTATACGTACATTCCCATTACACATATTGAGTTTGTAACAAAAACACATCATATCCAGCAATTTAGCAAATCTCGCCTATATAAGCAGATATTGCTCGTCTCATTTGTGTGTTCAAAGCCCAACTATTCAATTATACAACCCCCCTCCCCCTGCTCCTCCCGCCGCTAACATTATGTGCTCTAATCAAATAAACTAGCATAAAGGCCCCCGCATATTTTAAATAATATAACTTGCCAAATTTAATTAATATTAGCTTAGTTAAAGAAAACATACCTTATAGAAGGATACCTCATTAGAATTAGCACTTAGCAATTGGAGGTAGCGCCATGCTTGTAGCCGAATTGGGCCGGCGCGTCCGGGTACCAGTACCTCTTTCTCACATGAGATATTTCGACAGTACTTTTCTAATGTTTTCCCTTCCTCAGAATTTTCGACTGGGTGAACCGATTTTGATGAATCTTTTTTATTTGAAAGCTGGTGCTCCCCTTGTGGTCATTTCAATTTGATCCAGTTCTGACAATATGTGAAGACTGTTTTTTTTCAGGAAGAAATATTATTGACACAAATACTGTTAATGTATCTAAGAAAAAAAGGTGGACCTAATACACCTCCTTGATCAATGACCGATATATTTAGTGTAGAATAACGACAAACAAAAAACGACCATTTTTAGGGTTCCGTAGTACTACAAGGAACCCTTATAGTTGTGCTCTGTCCGTCCATCCGTCCGTCTGTCTGCTCTAACTAATTTTTACAATTGTGAACATAAATGCATGAAATTTGGTACAGTTTTAAAAATACTTTCTATACTGATACTTATAACGTAATATCATATTATTCTGCATCGCCTTTAATTTACCACCACCGAGTTTGTACTGTAGACATAATTTTAAGTTATTCCAACATGGGAAATGAACTCTGTCAATAATAAAAATTAACATTACCCTAGAATTGCCAGCATATTTAAAAAAAACATAATCAAAATCATGTATTGCCTTATAACATTTTTGGGCTATAACTATTTAGAGCCAATTTTTGCTCACTGCAGGGCAAAAGCCTCCCTTCCCTCTTTCCATATCTTTCTGCCTAAGGCTATGCGTTGCCAATCTGTATTAAAACGATTCAAGTCGCTCCTACATCTCATTCTTGGTCTGTTGCGAGGTCGTTTTCTATCTCAGATCTGGAATAAAGTGGAGATTTTGGCCCAGAAACAATCCGATATGCGGCAGACATGTTTATCCCAATTGTACTTTAGCTTGCACAATTTTTTGGGCCAAATCCAAATAAATAATAATATAAAAAATAATTTACTTCACAGATGTTAATTAGACTGTGCCTTTGTTACAGTACCTTAAGAATGGCTGCACTCAATACTTCACATCGCCACAATCCGAGAAGAAAATCAGCGCAAGCCAAATGAGCAAACAACAGCACGCCAAGGGCGGGTTGAGAGATCCCATACTGGATGACGTTGAGGACTTTCAGAGGCTACACATGGTTGGTCACCTATTAATATCTTCTCTTCTAGCGTTATCCCGGTTAAATACCAGGGTCCGCTTAGATTGTAGAGGACGTGGCTGTGGGGCGAATTAAGATAACCGATTGCCATCTGACGTCATCCTCGGAACCCCCACGATCTCTACAACCTTAAAACGGCTCGACCGATTTTCATGAAATTTAGCGTGCTCATTCAGTAGCTCTGAGAATCGGTCAATATTTATTTTTCACCCCCCTAACTAATAAGGGTGGGTTACGCGGCCGGAGTCGCGGGGCGCAGCTAGAATGATTATAATTTTTTACAATTGTTACAGAAAATGATAAAGAAAATATTTATACTGCTAGTATTTAAAAAAAAAAAACGCTATTATGACTTTTATAACCGTTACATCAAACAAGGACAATATTTGTACTGAACCCGCATGTATAAAGTAACTTTATAAAGTTCTTACACAAATAAACCATCTCCAGATCCATTATCAAGGTAAAGTAAAACTAAAACCGGTAGTTTGACCGTCTGTTACCTCACCAAATACTCATCCCGCTGGAGATATCTAACGAGGTATAAAATTTCCCTCGAATTTCCTTTCAGCTGTAAGCGAATTTTACCTGCGGGTCAGTAAACACGGGCCCACATTCGGTCGCCGAATTGTGATTCGCATTTTGAAAATGCGAAGAATTTCCTCAAATTTAATGTTACCTCATTACCTACGGATTTAAATAGATAAAATTGAAGGGTCTGTTTGTGGTTTCAAAATAAAGTTTTTTTTAAATAAAAGCTTTTGAAATAAAAAAAATATTGTTTCAGCTATTATAAATAATAATATTATCCAAGATGTCAATAAAATAATATAAAGAATATCTTCTTAATTAAGAAATAATAAGGTCACGGGTCTTCAGCCCGTGGAGTATACAATGACTATAAAAAAATATTACAACAGAAGTCCAAAATTTTTCTCGGTCTGTCTTTGTGGACTTTCTGTTTATCTGTATGTACTATGTATGTTATAATTGGTTTATATTTTTACAATGAATCGAAACTTCTTCTTCTTCCTAGTTTTGTACCGGTTAAATATCAGGGCCCGCTTAGATTGTAAAGGATTTGGCTGTGGGGCGAGTTAAGATGACCGCCACATTATGAACTTACCGCTCATACTTAATTAATTATTCCGTAAAAAATAGGTAAAGATATAGATTCATACAATAAATACCAGTTAAAGTAAACATTGTCATTTTGATCCAACAAATGATGGATATTTGCAGTAGGTATTTAGGGAAAACTGAAAACTTGTCCCTTACTTTAATATTAACACTAACACTAGGTAGATAATATACTCTCCGCACCGATCTTATGTAAGAAAGAGGTACTGGTACCCGGACGCGCCGGCCCAATTCCGCTACAAGCAAGGCGCTATCGACCTATAAAGAAGTACTCTGGTCCGATAAAAATAATTAATAAAATGCTTCGTAATATACGGCTGCAATACAAAAATGTCCAAGGAATAAAAATAATTGTTTATAAGTGACCGTTTTGCAGACTACGCCCGCGTAAACTTACTAGAGTCTAAGAAAGTTAATCTGGTCCTATCGAAAAATGCTTTCTTAAACGATGCCTACTAACTTTAAACGATCCTTGCCAAATTTCATGATTGTATAAAATTATAAGGTATTGCTATAAGGTAAGCTGTGTTCATTTCTATTAGGTAACAGCCCTATATCGTAGCGTTCTTTGTTATAGAATATAGTTTTTGCAGCTGTTACCAGATTAATAAACCTATATTAAAAAAAAAAAAATTGTACGTCCCGCAGTTTTCGAGATTAGTGTTAGGTGACCTTTCGTTTTTATATATATAGATTTCACTCAGAATTGGCATGAAAAGTACACCAAGATTTACAATATAATATGACACCATCATTGTCAGTCATCCATCCGGGTATCAACTTCAATTGAAGTTGCTTAACTATAACAACTATATAACGTTGTTTAACTTTTCCTATTGCACGATTAAAATAGGTGTTACCAGGTTGAAATAATTTCAATAAAATTAAAATCATTTAACTGTCAGTGTGTTATTGTCAGTTGCGAAAATAATTATATATAATTAAATTATTAGCACATAATTACATTTATAGAAATTGAACCACAAACTGTATTTTAACTTTAATGTCATTTGGTTTCTACAGTACGTGGTTCGTTAAAATATGTACATATGAAAGGAAAATTTGTAACATTAATTTAAATTTTGCCAAACGATATTTATTTATTTTATTTATAAGAAACTGTTACATTTGGTCCAATCGAGCTAAAGGCCTTATTTCCTGTGCTAGTTAAAAGAAACTGTGATACGGGAAAAAGTGCATTCCCTAGATTAATATATAAAATATAAGTATTTTGTGCACAAATTATCAATAAAGAATACAAACAGCGAGCATTTTTGTAGTAACAATCAAGAAGTGAATCTTTTTACGAGTGACTGCAGACGCGGACGCCTTTAGATAAATGTGCTCTCAGACAGCTCGCTGATGCATTGCCGGCCTTTGACATATGCCGGCTAATAAGTCACAACGTACCTGCTTAAAACCTCGGCTCCGTTAGGATATCCATACTTCAAAGAGATGGCGGTCGTACTAGATCTTAATACCGGACCCAGACATAGATCAATGTGTTTGTACACTTTTATAAAATAATGATAAAAAATAATTATTATTATGCTTGGCATCGAACTTCAAGACCGAGTTTGAAATATCCAAATCCGACTCCGCACTAAGGTATTGGGCGTTGGAGGTGCTCAGCCAAACCTTAGCCCTTTGTTAAAAAATGAATTATAGTACTTACATTAAAGATTAAATGTACAAAAAACCATGAAAATTTTTGCTGTCACATTTGAGTCTATGTCTTCGTGGAAGGTCGTGTGGGTGGATGGTGGGCGTGTTTCCTAGAAGACACAATATCCTATATTGTGACATGACCTAGTAAAGGTACATAAAAATATAATAAACACACACTTGCAGGATCTAATGTTAGAATTATTGATCTACCATATACAACGTGTAAGAGTATAATCGTTCTTGTAAAAGCTTTCTTTCTTTTTCAGATTGTCTCAATTTGTAGCAATCTAAAGACCAAAGTGTCGTTTTTTCATCGGAGCACACGAATGTTAACTATTATCAAGTTTTATCTCAGCCTCGTTCGGCCGGATTGGGAACCGGTTGGAACGGCTTCGGCCGCGACCGCTCTAATGGGATCCTTCACGGTATACCTTCGAGCGCAGTACCCGCGATATGCGAGGGATCTAGTTATGATGGATCTGTCAATATCTACAAGTCCGTTTGGCCGGTCGGGGGTACGCACATGCGTGTGCGCACTTGATGCTTCGAATTTTAAAAGCCAAAGTTTTTTTTCACATGTGAGAGACGCGAGAGACTTTTTTCGACTTTCAATATCTACTCAGTAATATTCTGAGTACAGGTTTATTTAATTTGTGGACACCATTTCTACGCTTGTACATAAAAGGGTTATTATAGACGGGAGCCCGAAAGGATGCCGACAAAAAACATATACTTTCTGTGAAATATACTAAGGTCGACTGAAGTGAAGTCGGGTGTAAAAAGTAATGAATAAATAATGTATTGAATATTTTTCGCAAAGAATATCTTCTATTGCTTTTTTTTATTTGCTTGCTGTATAGTCTATTACTTGCCTAATCTAATACTTCACCGTCATCTGTTGTTTATTAACTGGCAGTTATAGGTCTGTACGATGTGGGCAGGCGACCTGCCAACTCACTGATTGACAAACCTTGCGATTTAATACGACATACGACAATACACAAAACCATTGCGAAACACAATGATTTTACACTCGACTGCCTTTATTGGAATCTGTTTTGTACCTAATTTCTTAGTAAATATTCATTGAACATGTTTTTGATTCGTTTAACATTTGTGTTATTACGTAATTATCTTTTTGCATCAAAATTTACCGCTCCGCGTGATACGAATGTTAGGTTCAATGATTTAGTCACTACAAACGAGTGTTGTTTTGAATATTCAGCAATTGTAGTACGCTTCTATTAAATTAATTTTATTTTGTTTCAGGTAATGAAAGCATCATTCGAGTCCGAAATTAAATTTTTGAAGGAAGGTAATGTTGGAATTAGATTTTGAAAAATGTATCCAAAAGGGTAATTTTTTCATAGAAAAGGTTTTAAACTGTAGTTATAAATGAATTGTCTATATGGAAGAAATTTTTTAATTTGTACAGCAGTGGGATACAATAGACAAGTTGTATCCTACTGCTGGACAAGGCAAAGGAGGAGGCCGACTTCTCTGTCCACTTTTCTCTTTCCTGGGCCAATTGTATCTACAATTTCCCCGCAATGGCATCCAAATCGTCGCGTTTTATCTTCGTTTAATCGTCGTGCCTGGTCATCGGCGTAAAATTTATTTCTGTATATTTTCTCATAAGTAGTTGAAGAATTTCTTAGTATGTCTGATGTTTATGTTTCCCCGCCAACTAAACCTACAGTTTGTTCTAAAAGTTGGTGAGACAATAATCCAGAGGAATTGATATCCAACCTTGTACCTACTTCAAACAGACAAAAGAGACTTTCATTCAAACAGACTCAGCATGATGTACATATATACCAACTTTATATTCGTAGAAGATAACCCACAAGAAATCGTGGAGAAATTGTAGGAAAGTACAGCAAGATTGTGTTTCACTCGGGGCGTAGGAGTTGGACAGCGGCGCCTTGACCCGGTTATTATGGAAACGGGCCCTGATCGATCGGAAATTGCCGTTTTGTGAAATCCAATCCGTTTTATGAAACGCTAGTGTAGTGTCTTTTCTATTCTCCTCGCTCGATAGAAAGTGCTGATCAACAAAGATCCTTCCTAACTAAAAGCTTTGTTATTGTTCTCAAGGGAGGTGTAGTTTAAATTTAAGGATGAACAAATTTCTGTTTTACTTGAGATTGTTCAAGTCGAAAAGATGGTCCTTCTTTGATTTGACGATAAATCTGTTTCAATATAATCTAACCGAACGGTAATAATATGTTCGTCTATTTAATTTAGTCTTAATTGCGCCATACAAATAGTCTTTCTATAGCTCGCTAGATAGAATATAATGAAGTAACGTTCCAAACTAATCGCTACTTTTGTATGTTCTCAAACGATGTTCTGTTTTCTAATTTAAATACTTTATTCTTATATTAAATAAACAAAGAGCTCCCATTTCTTAGAAAGTAATCAAATTTAAAAGTTCCTATTTTCAAAGGATTAAAACCAAATGAATAGGACCTTAGTTTGTAGTAACATTAATTCTATTTCATTTCACCTTGAATGTACGTTAGAAATAAATTAGTAGCAATTTAAAAATAGTCTTTCTATTCTTCGCTCGATAGAAAGTGGTAATAAACGTTTCATGCTAAAACCTTCCGTTTCTCTGCGTTTGTAGCAATTTAAAGCGTGCTTTATTTTTAATTTAAAGATGGAAACAAGGCCACAATTTACTTCTACTTAATCCCTACCCTGAGGTTAGATTCTCTTTTATTAAATTACACTTTATGTGCAGTTTAAAAATAGTGTCTCTTCGCTCTGTATAAAGTAAATTTGTAGTAAAACATAAAACATCTGTTCTCCTAGAGATTTTTACTAATTTAATGTATGCTTTCTTTAGATTTTGACACAAATAGTAAATTAGAATTTTTTTGAGCATGCTATTTTCATTTGTGTAAGTTAAAAATAAATAAACATAGCTACATTTTGAAATCTTATCTTCGTGAATTGTTCTTTCTTCTTGTTCTCCGTATTATTGTCCGCCGTTCTTCTAGGGGTGTAATGAAAAGACCTTCAAATCATTTTGTAGTTGGGTATAATATTGGGAATAAAATTGCCGAAATTTATCATACCATGCGGGAGAAGTCGCGAATAGATACCGCGAAATGTGCTTTGACGAAACGTTATGTTTGGTTTAATTTCTATTCTATTCCTGGTCTATTTCAGGTGAGACGAGTGTGTCATCGCTGTTGTTGGCTTACGTGGGTATTGAGCGATGATAAGTATGTGATAACCTAGTAGCGATCCCGCTATACGTTGTCTTACCAAACGTTGTTAAGGCAATACATAACCTTTACCTGATTGCAGTGCCACATATGTGATTTACTATTGTGAATCCAAATCATTCTGGGTTGTACATAGAACTTTTTAAGCAAATCGGTTCATTCATTTATCCATCCTTTTAAAAAGCGTTAAGTACACGTACATGTACTGTCGTGTGTACGATAGCCTTTTTTATGATTCTTCTGTACACGTGTACAGAAGAATCATAAAAAAGGCTATCGTACGCCCTGAAAATTCGATATAATTAGTAACGTGAAATCTAGAGTATCGCTAAGAAAGCTGTAGGTAATTAGGCAAACCTCTCGGGCTAAAATATCTCATGGCTTATAAAAGTTTTAGTACTGTTAGCGTTTCCCTCAAGCTTATCACAAAGTTTGTACAAGCAGAGTGCTTCTGATACTTCGCTATTGAAGTAGCTACTATCAATTCAAGTGGTGAAGCTCGAACTTTTATGCTTGAGAAGCACAACTTCTTCATTGTACATCATTGAAACGCTAATTGTTTATTATTTAATATGCATAATAGGAAAACAATTCTTTTTACATATAGCCATTTACATATGTGGATAAGCACAAAAAAAACTAAAGATAACTTATCATTATTAGTCAATTATATGGTTAATAATATAAACAAGGTTGTAACTTTATATTTTCGTTGAATAAAATATTGTGTTGAAGGCACTTTATTCCTTTCACCGCACCGGTACAGGAAGGCGGATCATTATTATTCCGATCGCTAATGGAACGGAGAAAATTGTTCTTTATTGTAGCACAATATTTGGAAACTACGCCTATAAAACTAAAAATAGAAATGCCGCATGCCGTTAAAAAGGTGCGCAGTAGGTGTCCCGCCGGACGCGTATTTTAGTCCCCTGAACGAAACGAGATGAACACGGCTCGTTTACTTTGTGAATAACTACTTATGAGCCTTTATTATACGAATCGATCGCCGTCTGGTCGAAAATTCGCCCATAAACCTTTTCGCGTACAACGACATAATTTTTTCTATTCACAGAAAAATAATAACATACGGTTGTTACGATTACGCTTTGACATCATCCAATACATGTGTGTGTAAATGGTGTAAATCGTCTGGCATTGGTGTGCGTGTGGTTTTATTTTAACAATTTATTGTATTGATATTGCACATTATTAAAAAAATATTAACATGCACACCTTCCTCTATGTGATCTACAATTGTGTCAAATTTCATACTCCTCCGTGCGCACAATTTTCTTAAGACGATACCTAAAGTTTTCGCTTCACGTTTTAATATATAAATATGTAGGAAATTATTTTTAACTGCACCACCAGAACGCTAGCAGATGCGATAGCTAAGTTGCCGTTGATCTGCAATACCGGCTTTAACCTCCCTATGAATACATGATTATGAGTGTAGTTAAAAAAATATATTCTTTTGGCCATTCATAGCAGCTTGTAAAAGCGTACTTCAGTAAAATGTCTTATAAACATTAATTTAAAATATCCATTGTAACAGTACCTAATGTTTGCCTCTCCTGCTATGTGATCATTAAGTGATGTGACTCACTGTTACGTATGGAGGCGGTGGTTGTTTTTTGCCCAAAGCCTTATGCCCGATGACGCTGCGAATCGATGTACGGGGCGGCCTTGGGTGACGTACACAATACACTAATGAATGTGATAAGTTCAAGGTTCGACGCTGTGCGGCTTCCATTGAAAATACTCATATATGGTTTAGGTGACCAGTTAGCCGAGGCATGTGAAATCGTCCACGTGGACTAAAAATATAGGAATATTTTTAAATTTGTTTAATATGTTTTTAGCCTCTTCGATTATGTATCGAGCTTTTGCTATAAGTGGATGCGACGATTATATACTTCTCATCAGAAAAACCGAAACACTTTCGTTTTTTCTAAAGTGTAATGTATAATGCCGTATACAAGTCTATTCGGTACATCTGTTACTTATACAACTTGCCGTATATAACTGAACAACCAAAAGCCGGCAGATGTATTGCCGTCATTCCAGAATTGGATAAATATAATATGACTAGCGTCTTTAACAAAGAGTAGAGAAGGCCTGGTGGTCGCAATTGGGCCACAAATTTGTAGATATACTAACTGTATGCTCATTTAAAGCTTTGCCTTACAAAGCTAGCCGTGCCCCCGGCTTCATCCGAGTAAAATGAGAAAAAACAAATTAGATTCAATTTTAGCGTCATGATATATGGCCTTATAGGGTTCCTCGATGAATGGGCTATCCATCACTCAATAATTTTTCAAATCAGACCAGCAGTTCCTAAGATTGGCGCGCTCAAAGAAAGAAACAAACTGTTCAGCTTTATATATTACTATAGAAATGTAGTATCCACTAATACTACGTAAAAATTATTAAATATTTACTCTAATTATAAGTTACCAAATTAGTATATGCACGCGTCGTACTCACACTGATCACAGTGTACTTGGATAGTTGTTACCCAGTCAACGGTCGTAACACAACTGCCTCGCATAACCGATTATCTCTGTATTTATACACTTATGAACAACTACCCTCCTCTATGTATATACTACAAGAAGTATAGATTTCAATTCTTTATACATCGACATTTGACAGTCTTAAAGTAAAATGTACATATGTGTATGTAAATTATTTGGCATCGGTGTGCGTGAAGTTCTATTTTATTAATTTAATGTATTAAGATAGCACATTTTATAAATATTGTAGTATTCGCACACCATCCTATAATAGGCATGATGAAAAAATATAAAAAGTAGGTTTTTAATGTTCTCAAGTATCTGGTATTACCAAAAAATTTAATATTTCTGCAGAAATTAACATTTTTGAAGCAAAAAAACATTATAAATTTAAAGATTAAAATTCGCTCAAAAACACTCGAATTTGTCATGACGTCACTCTATGTTAACATTGTGTTCCACTGAAATTCATCTCTACGTTTTCGCCGCGACCTTAAATGAGCAATTGAAAACGTTGCGATCGCCAATTGGAGCGCACTTATAATTTACGGTAACGTCATACGCTCTACTGGGTGTTTTAGCTGTCATGGCGGATTATTGTATTTTGTAGTTTCCTTTTTCCTCGCTCGCAGTATATAAATAAATACTTTTCTTAAGCGTTATGCATCTTATTTTATCAGATACTAACGGACCCGGCAGACTGGAGGCGGGAATCGAACCCACGACCCCGGAGCAGAAGGCAGGGTCACTGCCCACTGCGCCAACGGGCCAGTCAAGTAGTCAAGTAATAAAAATCATATTATTTCTTTTTTAAATAGCCATTGTTGTACATAAAAAGAAAATAAGATTTCTGTGCCACCTTAACTTTCATTTACAAACTATTTATACACGAGTGAGCCAAAGCGGCAAAAAGGCCCCGTCTCAGCTTTAATGCTGCCGTCAGTCTGCAGCGCTGATATTCTGTCGGATACCTCGAGGGATTCGTGTGCGTTGCAGGTTAAAAAGCTGTAGAGAAATTAGATCAAATATTGTTTATGCGAAATTGTGTGTACGTATGGGTGGATGTATGTTTTGCGTATATATATATAAAATAGCATGAGTCAATTTAAAAGTTCTGCACAAATTGTGGCATGAGCACTAGGCGCAAGTCCGTATTGCTCGGGGTCCCGCTCATCCACCAAGAAAAACAGTTAATCATAGATTATAAGAACTGAAATCTATCCTGATTGTCAATAATGTTTATAATTTAACCGATTCCATAATACGTTTCAGTTAGTGTGCGTATATGTATATGTGTGTGTAAAAGTAAGAGTTATGTTAGCACATAAATTTAATTTTAATTTATCAGTAACTATATATTAGTATAGTTGTAATGTATATAATATGTGAGGACCAAAACACATAATCTTGACCCGTCCTGTCCTATGTCTTGCATTTTATACCTATATTGGTCATTTAACGGATTAATTTTAAAACGTGTTGACGTGCGTGCAATGATTTTGTACTTAATATGTAGAAGAACTAATAATTGTACAAATAACACACGCAGATAGAGGTTTTATATACTTAAAGGCTTGTTGAAACAGCTCCGTTGCCCACTGCACCGCAAAGTGCAGCTTCTCTGTGTAATAACTTTGCACATGGTTTCGCATCAATCCTGTTATTATACTGTGATCTTGTACCAGACCTGAAATGATGCTGGTATGTCTAGGAAAGTTGTCAACCACGATCAGAGATGAGTCATATCTTTGCATAGTACTAGCGGGCCCGGCAGACATTGTCCTGCCCGAACGTAAAAATCGATAAAAGATAACCAAGATAAAAGAGCCTCAATAACTTAACGGTATAAGGTATGGACTGAAATCCGCAAGGTATCCGTTTCAACCCCACCGCCGTTGGGTTATTGTCGCACCCACTCCTAATACAAGCTTTTAATTTAAGCTTAGTAGGAGGGGAAAACAAACCGAACGAAACGCGACAACAACACCATCACTAGACGTGACAGCATTGCCGCCACTTCACGCCGATCTCATGTGCGAAAGAGGTACTGGTACCCGGACGCGCTGGCCCAATTCGGCTACAAGCATGGCGCTACCTCTAATTAAAATCTACAATTGTTTTGGCAAGTTTTGGCGCCGAAAAGAGGCAGCAAGAAAAGAAACACTTTATTTGCACTCACTTGCTCATTTTACACTAATTAGTAAGCCTCGAGCTCTTATTATATAAATGACACATTTAAACGTACACCATAATCAAAATTCATTTTGCGTAAATGCAAAATTGAATAATTGCTAGCGCGTTAAAACGTCCCGAAACATATTGCTGTGGTCACAATTAAAATAATTTCAATGTATTTAAATTATATTAATGCAGGTTAATGATCACGTGTGTGATGGACTGCTTCAATAACCTAAATATTAATATTCAGTGATTAACGGATTCCGTTTATTTTATTTAATATAAGGTTTGCAACGGGACCTCGCCTTCGCCTGCGTAAGTGCAGAACTTCCGCATGAAATTCCACCTCCGCATACGCCTCCGCCTCCGTATTTTTTTGGCAATTGTACCGGAGGTATATTTACAATACAAGAGGAGAGATTCAAGGATACTTAGCCACTCGGCAGAACGTTACATGTGGAATTATGAAGCGCTTTGCGTTGCTTAAGCGACGGGTATGCGCGGGCAGCGGAGGGTAGGTGGTGGTTTTTTTGAATTTAGGTTGGAGACTTGCCAATCTTAATTAAAAAAAAATACCTCAGTTTTACCTTCTTTTTCATTAATAAATCGCAATTTAGCATTTCTTTTCACTTTTAAATCCGCCTCTATTAACCACTGCATCCGCGGAGTCAAAGCCACTTCACCTCCGCATCCGCCTCTGCTTCCGCTGTGAAGGCCTCCCTTATAACACTAATTTCTATTACAAGGGGCAGGTCGTTCACCTAAGTCACTAGCGACGCCTGTGAAAATATGCACCAGGCTCGCAAATGCGTTGCCGGCTTTTAAGCAGGGGTGTAGGCCACCGGGAACTCACACAAACTGAATGAAACGCGATAACAATACTAACATTTGATATGATATCATTGCTGTCTCATCACGTCGATCTTATGTGAAAGAGTTGCAAAGCAAAAGGACTGTAGGCGTGGCGCTACCTCTAATTAGAAAGACAGGGGTAGGGGAAAGGGATGGAGACAAAGGATATAAAGGTAGATGGGGAGGAGAGAAGGTTCCGAGGATGACGTCAGATGGCAATCGGTTATCTTAACTCGCCCCACAGCCACATCCTCTACAATCTAAGCGTACCCTCGTATTGAACCGGGATAACGTTAGGAAGAAGAAGATTTAAAGGCAAAATATACAAAATTTATTAAAATCTATGCCTAGACTCTATGTTCTAGAATTAAAATTATCCTTGACACCGCTCCAGAGTTCAACGTAACAAAGCATCTCGGGTGAACGCATGCCAGCTGTGGCTATGTAGGTACCACTACGTCGGTGATATAAAGTAGCGCAAAAATTGTTGGAACTTGACTAACTCGGAATTTGGCAGTACCAACTATTATGCAGATATGACCAATGGGAACGGATTCTACACTATGTGACAGTAAATTTTAGAAGTTTATTCGATAGACTATTTGCATCGAAGAAACGCATGTGACATTTTACAAATAAATAAATCGTTTATCTAACATTTTACAAGCAAGATTTGCAATTAATTAGTGGAGAAGCGTGCATTTTTAGACTGAAACATTTATGCTATTTATTAAGTTTTACAATGTTACATATTTACGATGTGGCCATACAAATATTTTACAACATTGGAATGGAGAATTTAATAGGGTTTAATTTTTTTAATATGACTTAACCGGCTGTTAGTTTCAAACCTATTAAATGAGTGACAGACTATCGCGTCCATATTTATGTTGTCGTTGATTAAGTTGAATAAAAGTGATGTATCACTAGACATCAAAACCGATGTCATCTTTGAGCTCAGAGAAGTTAGGTTAAAAATAGTTAATTTAAAGGTAGATTAGAAGCAATAAGCCCTCATTCGCACGAGGGTACAAAAAGGGTTGCGTTAAATCTCGACGTTAGCGCCTTTTCAGCGTCGGTCGGTCGGTACGAAAATATACCGTATATGTATATTCATAACGTTGAAAATAGACCATTGCTCGATGAAAAAGCGTCGCGTTATAATAGCGCTGTCGTGTAGGCTTCTACTGTAAGCGGTAAATATCACATTTGCATATTTTTTCTACTTTGCATATTTTATTTGGTTGCATTATGAGTTATTCGCTATTTTATGCTTGCGCACGCGCACGCTCCGTTCGCTCGCACACTCAAACCGCCTGGTAGCGTATTTTTAAACTGTCACATGTTAGACGCGTGTTTGTGAGCGTACGTTTTGAACAATATTAAAATTATGCGTAAATAGTGCTACTATTTTTTTTTATGTTACAAGGGGGCAGACGAGCAGGCAGCAGGCACACAAGACTAGAAATACGAAAAAAAATTTTTTTTATTATTTTGGAAACGGGCGAGGGGCATATTTAGAAACTCTCTCTCTCCGAGATCATAACATATATTTTATATGGTTGTTTGGATGTGGTTCGGAGAACATTATATACGCAACTATCTATACAAAAGTATATTTACAACACACAAAACAACACATTTTTAAAATATAAGGTAAAACTGGACTACATAGAAACAAAACATAAAAGAAAATTAAACAAAGAAAACTCGAAAATATAATGTCGAGTCCTATTGCGTAATGCCGGAGCCAGACATAGCTCAAAGTGTTTGTAAATTTTTGTCCTTGAAGATTACAAAGTACTACAAAACTTTGAGCAGCTCCACAAAGTTCCTGACACACTACACGATCATTGAACTGATCATTCAAATGAAGCTGTGTCTGGCTCCGGTTTAACGAAAAAAAAAACTACCGGGTGCGTTTTAATAAAAAGAATTTTTAATCGACGCGACCGGCCAGTTACTTTTTAAGAGATGTGAGGATGTTCATATATATTTCAACACATCTTAAATTACCATTAACCAAAGAAAACCTATAGCCTGTTGCCATAACGTCCTGGCCAAGAACAGAATCCCAGAACAGAAGCTTATAAAGGCTTAAATGGAGTGTAACAAGAAAATTAGATATAGCTTAAAAGAGAACTAATCAAATTATTTGATATATATTATAATATATCCTTAATAAAATAAAACCCTTAAACTTTTTGTTAATTTATTTGTCTATCAATCGATCATTTATTAATAAAATGACCTATAGATAATAAAATGACCTATAGATAATAAAATGACCTATTGATAATATACGGTAATCATTATTCGGTTCCCTATGAAAGTCAAAAGTCGCATTTATTTATAGATATTATAGATAGAATGTTTTTTTTTTATATAAGACAAGGCAAACGGGCAGGCGGTTCACCTAAGTGACTACCGACGCCCATGGAAAACTGCAACACCAGAGAGCTCGCAGATGCGTTGCCGGCCTTTGAGAATTGAGTATGCTCTTCAAGGTCTTCTGGAAGGTCCCTAATGCGTATGCATTCGAAAATACCGATACTGGCAACTGGTTCTACAGAGAAATTGTGCGAGGCAAAAAGTTTCTAGTAAAAAATGTCTATAAGTATAATAATTTTATGATTAATGCGAAGAAGCTGTGAGCATCAGCCAGGTTCAAATATAAAACGAGGACGTTGATTGTATTGCCAGTGTGTCAAGGGTGTTGTTTAGATTTACAAAAGAGCCCGGCAGATGACGCTGCAGTCGTTATCTAGGTAATTTATCTATACTAATATACAGCAGCGGAAACAGGTATAATGAATAATACAAGATAAAATGCTAAGTAATCCAACCTTCGAGCAGGACAGCGTCTGCGGGGTCCGCCAGTCTTTTCAGGTATAAGTCTAAAGAAAAATGAGATTTAAATTGATACCTTTTTATATAAAGTTTTTGAAGTTGCATTTCTACATTATTTCAAAAAATTCCAAAAAACATGATAACCCTTTCGCTGTTTGTTCATTCTGCAATAAAATGAATTAAGCAATTAACAATAAGTGTTAAGGAAGACATTGTTATTGATGCTGTCCAAGGTATGATAGTCAAGCGTAGTCCTGG
The DNA here is from genome assembly GCA_024363005.1 of Charaxes varanes. Taxonomy (NCBI): domain Eukaryota; kingdom Metazoa; phylum Arthropoda; class Insecta; order Lepidoptera; family Nymphalidae; genus Charaxes; species Charaxes varanes. The sequence goes on from JANCMC010001196.1 coordinate 17,093, forward strand.
TGTAAACATTTACTACGAGTTTCAGATCGTCTTTTAAGCTGTCCAGACTTAAATTTTGTGAGTCAACCGTATGCTATGATTTATTTTATTCTTAGTTGTTGTAAAAATATAATTATACATTTTAAAATTTAATGATATTTGAAGTCTCTACCCCGGCGTTTCCCAAGCTTTTTTACCCAAGACCTGGTTAGTTTTGCACCTGTTCTGCGTCACTAATTGTATACTAGCAATGGATCTATGGAACTTTATTAAAAGTCAAGAATTATTTTCTTTATTTTAAGTACAATACTCTGATGTCTCTCTACATTATGGGGCATATTTATAAAGGGTTTTTAAGAAAAACTTGAATGCGTCTTACAAACATTTACATTTAGGATAAGAAATTGTGCGAAGAGATTGTTGTAACCCAAAATTCCCAACAGTAGAGCTATTATAAATTTACAAACATGTAAATTAAAATAAAATCGTCATTATATAACAAATTTGTGTATACAAGTATACATTCAATAATGACGATTACATTATTGTAAACAATAATATATCAAAAAGTGACTGTTATATTACAATTTAGTTGTTTGTAACGCTCTACTGTAAATCTGCGAATTTGGGGTTACAACAACTTACGTAAGAGGTATCGAAATATTAAAGAAATTTGGTTTTGCCGATAATACCAATAATATGAAAATTAATATGAATTACCTGGGCGTCCTTGAGCTGTGTCTTAAGCAGGGCGATCTCTCCGGCCCTCTGGCACAGGCTCCACTCCGTATCCTCGAGCCTTTGCCGTAGCAAGGCACGGTCCCTCCTGACGCGCGCCAGTTCCGCGTCCCTCTCGTCTCTCGTGCGACCGCCATAGCTCTGCAACATCAGACG